>JBBJLS010109930.1:0-18994 GCA_037577275.1 Bryconaethiops microstoma
TTGGACATGCCACTTTTTGTTCAAATGTAAATAAAAGCTGAGAAATATTTTTCTCCACAGTGACGCCTCTTGTACATGGTCTTATTATCTTCTGGGAGACGCCTGTGTCGTTTCCAATCAAGGAGAAACTCGCTGGTTGAATAAAAGTAACTTTAAGTCAGAATTTGCCAGAGGTATGAATAATTCTGGGCTTGACTGTATATGTAAGGATACATGATCTTGGCATAGATTTGCAGATCTGAGCTTAAAATATAGTTTATTATTATGATTTTGGAAGATCCATGTTGTAATTTTATGAGGCAGATAGACAGTAGTATAGTGTCTCAGGAGAGTCTTATTTTGACTGCATTTTTATATTATTCTTGTCTTTGTCTTTTCTGACAGCCAGTCATCTTCAACTTTCAATGTGGCACTTTATTTTTGCAGCTTATTTTTCCGATTATGAATTAAAATTGCATCATTTTATATTGCAACTGTGTCTAATAAAGAATCCCGGAAATGTGTTTCATGTTCTCATTCAGGCCAAACAGTTTGTGTTTAAAAAAAAAAAATCTAATGCAAATAGGTCAAAAACCAGCCAACTGGCAACTTTGTCTGTAAAAAAAAATAAAATTGGCCATAAACAAAACAACGGGTGCGTCCTTAATCAGAATTAGTAGAATAATACAGAATTCTTTAATGATTTCAAATTATAAGCCAATCACCAGGCACTCCATTTACCAAACACATCTATTTCTGCACTACCAAAGGAATGAGATTACAGGGTATCTGCAGGTTTAAGGAAGCCAAATTTAGGACTTTTAAAGACTTTTTTAAGGCCAATTTGATCATATTTAAGACCCTACATTCACAAAACGGCAAAGAGCATGTGACCGCCTTACAAATAGTTCTATCCAAACACTTATTGGAACTGAAAGCGCTGAAAAATAACTGCTCTACAGAGCATGAAAGTGCATGTATTTCACAACAAAAACATTACAGTACTAACAAGATCTGTGACCTGAATACAGGGAATAAAATAAGCTAAGTAAATTCTAATTACATGAATGTTTAAACTGAATACAAGTGAATTGTACTACAACTTCCACAATTATGGCACAGATCTGAGTTCTTCAGTTTTTGAGTCCAGCTCAGCTTCCACTTGTTCTAATTCACTGTCTGTTGACATTGGCATATGCGACTCGACAGCCAAACTAAATTTTGTGAAATAGGCTGTTTTGTCTTTACCACACAAAGTTTTTTGCAATTTCCAAGTCGGGAAACATAGCTCAGAAAATATCCCCAACACCCTCATTAGCGCTGTAGGATTGGTGTGCAGGCAGCACAGTACATCTGCCTGAAGGGTCACGGTGGACCCAAAGGTAGTCCTACGGTCTGTTAATGTAACTGATGTTGCGGTCGCTTCTGGGTTCGGAGATGGAACTGAAGTCTGTGAAACTGTTGAGATGGAACAGAGAAATGGCAGGTCTCTGTTTGCGGGTTTTGGCAGCAGCTTTGTCTTTCTCGCTGTGCATATGTGACTCGATAGCTTTATCTCCAGTTGAACCAGATTTAAAAAGCTTCTTGCACAGCATACAGCAGGCCTCATAGCTATTGCCTGGAACTGGTTTTAACCACGTTGCAAATGTGAGATTTTCCATCCAGTTAATGTTAAATTTGCACTTCCCCATGACTGATGTCACAGACGTGTATTAACGGGGTGGGTGAACAGCAAATTGCTCCTTCTGTTTTGGAAACAGAACGCCCTGATTTCGTCAAGGAACATACTCTTAAGTGGGTAGGTCAGGGTTAAGAGATTCATGAGGAGTTCATGCCACAAAGACGCTCCGGAGCGCAAAGGTAGCGGTGTCCTTCCTTTCCAAATTATATTCAATAAAGAATAAGGTTAAGAACAGTGTTTAAACTCTATAATATAGTGAGAGTCGTGCTTCCAGAATCTCCAGGGTTTTTCCTAACACTTTTTGTGGTCTCCTGCTCATGTGAGTAGCCTTGTGCTCTCTCTTTCTCTCTCTCTCTGTATGTATGTGTGTACACTAGTAGCAAAAATAACAGAAGGGAAGAGGGGAGGGAGAAAAAGAAAAGAATCACCTTTGTTGTCAGAGAAGAGTCACTTGTGCTTTCTTTTGTTTCAGTAAAAATGGGGAAATGTCACAGCAAATCAGAAAAGTCAGAAAACTTAGCTCAAGGTGTGACCTCTGTAGTGGTATCAGAAGCGACAGAAAAGGGCTGCAGTTATGCAGGCCCTAATATTACGTTTATGCAGAAAAAATATGGTGAAAGTAGCGTGGCACAGTTTGATGATTCTGGCCTTCCAGCAAAAGGTAGTTTTAGCACCAGACAGAACAACTTAAGGACAAGTTGATAAAGAAGGAAAGAACTGAATGTGAGGTTAAATTTTCTGCATTTTGGAGGGCCTTTGGGGAATGGCAGTGTAAGACATATCATAGAGAAAAAACTGAGGCAGGGAAATCCTCATCTGTTTGCCAGTGTGCAGAAAGTTGCAGAAGGATCCAGACCTTAATTCCGCCCCACCGGTGCAGATGCAACAGCCAGCATACAACAATCTCTACCCCCCCTCTGCCTCCTGCGACCGCTCCCGAAGCAGAAGGAGGGGCTGCACTCACCCCTCTCAACTGGATTCCTTTTCTCCCCTTTCACCACCTACCACAAGAAACAGCACTACATACCAAGTGAATAACAGCATGACATCCAGCCCTGTTCGAGCAGCAGCAGATGGAGAAGTACACCACATGATCATGACACCTATGATCGAAGTCGCTGGCATGAATGGACCAATACTTGTGCAGAGAGCCTGGATTCTCGCTGAAATCAAAGAAAGCATGGTCCACTTGCCCAATCTATCTGCGTGAAGTAGGTTGAAAGAATTCAGGCCCACAACACGAACAGCGACGCCTCCTCATGACAAAACTAGGTAGTGACTGAGCGAAAGCATCTCGGGGATGGCCAGAAGAAGATCGACGCCTGGTAAACACAGACTAGAACAGTGTAGAAAATCAAACATACGTAGCCGGCCTGAACCGATTCAAAGACAAACTGATCGAAGCTTTCCCAGTACACACATACATGACCAAGATCGCCATGTGTGAACAAGAAGAAACAGAGACAGTTTCTGCATACTTGGCAAGACCCATGGAGGTGCACGAGAGACATTGTGGCATCGAGAAACCCGTCGAAGGTCTGGTTGCTCGAGATACAGCTCCAGGAACCTGGGAAGCACATCTACACAACAGCTTCCTGAACGGGCTAAGACCAGAAATAGCTCAGCAGGTGAAGAAACAGTGTGTGTTGTGGGAAATGTCAAACCTGATCAGGATCTAACAGTTTGCAATCCATGCAGAGAAATATCTCAGAGAAAAAGAGAAAAAGCAACCGGAGAAGAGAGCTGCTGGAGTACACGCAGCCACCGTCTCAATGTTCCAGGGTGCGAACGCATCCAGAGGAAGAGGACGGGGCAGGGGCAGAGGAAGAGGAGGAGGAGGTGAAGGCAGGGGACCCATCATCCCTGGCCCTGATCACACCTTGTGTTCCAACTGCGGAAGTGAAGAACACTTCATCAAAGACTGTCCAAACGAGAAACGGAAGGCCAAGGCGGACTGACGGGCGGAAAGAGGAGCTCGACCTTCAAGGGAAACACCACACACACCCGCTGATGAAACAGCTCACCATAGAAAGGAACACGAACATTAAAAAAATAAGCACAATGACACAAGACAGAAACATACACCCCAAAGGCCAGCCAGTGTAAGTAAGCCTGAAGAGAAAAGTGAATGTAAGTACAGTGAAAGGCAACTAGAGGAAAACAGTTCGGTTCTTAGATATTCTCAGACACCCTACCAGCAACTTCCAACAATCCCATTATTTATTAATGGAGAAAACGTTGAATGTTTAGTTGATTCCGGAGCCCCACGTTCAGTGATACAACAGGCAGTATTACAAACTGCTCCAAAATTAACTTCCCAAACATTGCTTACAGTGAGTGCTTCTGGCCATGAGGCAGCAGAAAGATTTTCAGAACCATTCATCTGTATCAGTGAAACTGGTTTGAGAGTCACACATCAGTTTTTAATTTCCCATAACTGCCCTGTTAACCTCTTAGGGAGAGATCTAATGTGCAAATTGCACTTAACCCTCTCCTCAAGTACTGTATTCATAAAATACAGCTCTGAGCAGCCCCTGTATGTGTATGAATGGAGGCTTTGTTCTGATCAACTAACCAAAGTCACAGAGCATTTGGCAGCATTATCACGAGATAAGAGTAGCTCAACTGGTACCAGCTTCATGTCCAAGGATGCATTGCATTGCACTGCATTGCACTGCACTGCACTGCACACGTCAGCCTGGGACAAGATAAAAAGTTTGAACAAAGATGGTTTAAAGACATCAACAGAGTGTGTTTATCTCTGCAAACATTATACTTGTCCAAACACTATTGTGCCTATCAGGTGGCACTGCAAAGTGAACAATCTGATTATTTTGATGTTTCCACACATTTCATTGGCAAAACCAGTGGATGGGGCCTGGAGAGATGTTGGTCCGTGGATGGCCAGGTGCTCCTCAAAAAGAGCAGGCTGGACACCCACAGCAGATCCAAACATCTTATATCATCAGTTGGATGTCTTTAAATCACATTTGCCAGTATGTGTACATCTACAGTGCAGCGTGACCCTGACTAAAGATGATGATCCTTCCAGGAACTTTAGCTCTAGCAGGAGATTTTTGTTTCCCTCTCTCACAGGTGATCCCTCCCCAGTGGAGATCCACCCAAGGTTAAAGGAGGTCCCAAGTGAGGTGTGGGCAAAGGGTAAACATGACGTAGGTTTAATTCGAGGCGCTGAACCAGTGGTGATCACCCCCAAATCTGATTTTAGACCAAGGCAAACACAATATCCTTTGAAAACTTAGGCAATTGAAGGCATTAGGTCAGTGTTTAATTCTTTACTACAAGCAGGAATGATTGTCCCTTGCCCGGACTCACCAGTGCGCATGCCTATTTTTCCAGTGAAAATGATCAGAAAACCCACAAAATCTGATGAATGGAGGTTTGAACAGGATCTACAAGCAGTAAATGCAGCAGTAAAACAGCAAGCAGCTGATGTTCCAAACCCCTACACAATTTTTGGCCAGGACCGTTTCAGGTACTCCTCAGCACCCATACTGCAGTGAAAACCAGTGGAAGGACCACTTGGATCCATTCCAGCCATTGTTGGAGAGTTCCAGAACCACCCAGCCAGCCAGATGGAGAGTGCTTTTGGGAACAGGAGTAAAACTGCTATCAAGCAGCCCTAAGGGGGCCTCAGCGGTCCAGCAGAGAAAATCAACAATCAAGAGGCCTCTAGGAGGACCAACACACACAAGCATCAGATCATGTATAGTACGAACTTATGGGAAGTCATCTGTGCATGTTTAAGAGGAGAAGCAGCCTTGCATCTACAACCAGTCGTCATAGTAAAAAAAAAAACCCTATTAATCAGGAGACATCCCTGGATAGGTCCTACAGAACATAAACGTATGATATTCTTGCAATAATTTCAGTGATCACTAACGATCCGGTAGAAGACCACTTAAGAGGAACGATGTGGGTGCAAACAAGGTGGGTGCAACAAATCTTCAGGAGATATTGTTGTAGACCTATTTAGAACTTCATGGATAGGACCACTATTCATTGATAGAAATAGACCACAGGTGTCCCCGAGCTCCAGTGAGGTGGGAAGAGTGCGAATGGGCAGTGCCTGCACTCCAAGCACCAATACCTGTCAAAAAGAGTAAAGGGTCACCTGGTGAGACACTATATGACTAGATTTTGGCCTTCAACCAATCCACTTTACATACTGTAAGTAGCGCTTTCCAACTGGTGAAAGTTAAAGACAACAAGGTTCCAAATATGGCGCTGCTAATAGTTCAATCAAGTGCTGACAAGTCTAGCGACAGTCACACTCGAATGTCAGACCACGAGCGATGTAATATTGGTAAATGGTACGACAGGAATATTTACCTGTCGTTACACTCTGGGAAGTAGTTATCATACTTACCTCTGTAAGCTCCTATGTGGGAGCAATGATTGGAATTTGGTCATAGCCTCCACCGGCTCTCCCCCAAGCCACGTGTTGGAAATCGGTTTACACATTCATGGTCAGGCAGTTATGGGAACTGTCTTGTTACATTAAAAATAGATCCAGTCATAGAGAGTGATGCAGTAACCTACTATTGTGTTGAAGAATTGTCTGAATCAGACAAATTATTCTCAGTATTCTCAGGCATTCAACAAATTAGAACTGTTAAAAGTTTTGTAATGAAGGATATGTTCTGACTTTGTGCTTGCTCACACACCCCAGCACTTCACACTGACAAAAAAGCTTTTTCTCACTCACACGTTAATGAAGCATTAAGTTGAATCCTTGTGAATTCTTTGTGTGGATGATGTACGGTGTGAGTTCTATGTATCTCTATTATCATTGTTAAAATTTGCAATATTATGAGTTATCTTAAATGATAAAAGGGGGGAAATGTATTGGAAATTTTGAACTAATATGCATTTTGAAGTAATGACTGAACCGCTGTTGAACTTACACTGACCATTTACTATAGATCATTACAATGTATATCCTGTTTTAGTATTGATCATGATCCCTCGAGAACATTGTGCGTATTCATGTGTGTAGTCATTCTTCTGGTATTCATGTGACTGAAAAACAAGCAACAAGTAACAAAGAACATAGATACTAAGTAACTAATTCACTGCCTGAGAGAGAGGTGGTGTTGGGATCAGCGCCTTCTCAACTATAAAAAGGGATAGCCCTTGGGATTAGCTAGAGAGGAGAGACATGCTTCTTACTTACTGCTTTCATTAACTGTTTTAAGATTCTTAAAGGACTTCGTGCTTTGGTGTGTGATTCAACAGAGAATTGCCACAACAGTATGCTGAAGCATTCAGATTCCTTTCACTGGAACTAAGGGGCCAAGCCCAGCTCCTGAAAAACAACCCCACACCATAACCCCCCCTCCACCAACTTCACACTTGTCTAACTGCATTGTGCCAAGTTCCATTCTCCTGGCAACCGCCAAACCCAGATTCGTCCATCAGCCAGATGGAGAAGCGTGGTGCATCCACTGATCTAGAGTCCAGTGGCGGCGTGATTTACACCACTTCATCCGACGCTTTGCATTGCACTTGGTGATGTATGGCTTAGATGCAGCTGCTGAGCCATGGAAACACATTCTATGAAGCTCTCTACGCTGTTCTTGAGCTAATCTGAAGGCCGCATGAAGTTTGGAGGTCTGTAGCGATTGACTCTGTTTACATGGCCTGAACTGCTGTCGTTTCCAGTCGCTTCCACTCTGTTATAATACCACTGACAGTTGCGAGGAAATTTCATGACTGGACTTGTTGCACAGGTGGCATCCTATCACGGTACCATGTTGGAATTCACTGAGCTCCTGATAGCGACCCATTCTTTCACAAATGTTTGTAGAAGCGGTCTGCATGCCTAGGTGCTTGAAGTTATACACCTGAATTTAATTATTTCGATTGGTGAGTGAATACTTTTGGCAATATAGTGTATATAAATCAAATAGAGCAGAAAAAAAAACAATTTTTACCCAAACATTAATTATTTTACAAAAACAATTATTTAACTTCATATTGCTCAAGTTGTTTCTGTTGAGAGATATTAAGCAAGATACCTGATGAGCTCTTATTGAATCTTTAGGCTTGCACTTTGATATTTGATAATTACCCAGTAAAATTTAAATGATCATGACAGGCCTACAATAACTAATTTGAACTATTTCTTTCTGACATTTTCTAGCCACATTACCTACATTTTCATACATTCTCTCGTGGTCCTCTTTTCAGTCTTACCATTTTGACTGATGTCCGTAATAAAAGGTGAAATGGCACCAAGAACAAAATCAGGAGCATATCCCATATTCTGAAAGAAATGGAACCATGAGTAGTGTCAGGTATACAGTAAGTAAAATACTACAGTAAGTATTTTCTCCTGGTTTACCTTTAGGGAGTCAGGAAATTGTTCTGTCTGTTATTTACTTTCGTTTGTAATAATAAAAGAAGAATTGTGGGGTGGTTATTTGGTAAGTTTGGCTGGTTTGCTAATTTAATTTTGGTTCGGGACGTCTGTGTGTTGTGGACTATGTTAAACATGACAGGCAGCATTGGGTGTTGCTACAAATGAGGCAAAACCAGTGAAGCTTCCTAGCATATAGTCCCTTAATGACTGTGTCAGACCTAGCTATGTGGGGCAAATGTGCAGAAGAACATAAACTGTCAGAAAGCCCTGCAATTGTAGGCAGCTTTAAGCAGACACAAATAAAATGACTCAGTTTGTAGATACTCAAATAACATATAAACAAGGCTTTCACAAACAGGAATTCACATACCTCACAAAACAAAATAAAAGCAAGAACACTTACAGGCATCTTAGCTTTGGCTGCTGTGAGCAGGGACATTGTGATTTCTGACAGATAGTCAAACACGAGGAAGTCCAGCTTACCACCATGTACGAGCTGGGGAACTGTGGGAGAGAATCAAAGACAATTTTAGACAACATGACACCGAAACATAGAGATGAGTAATAAACTAAAGACACCAGTATTCACTTATGAAAAGGAAGAAGGTAGAAAGGCTTTTGTAGAAGAAATATCATTCATATTTTAATTCTTGACTCATCAGCTCAGGCAGAAAACTGCAAACTTTATTATGCAATCCTTTCTGCATTAGTAAATACATCTGTGTATTTACATCTCAGCTAGTCTACCACCCAGCCAAACTTGAAGATACTAGCAGTAACAGGAAAAGAAAGCTGGTCTGTGCTCATTTTTATACTCTTGGGTTGATATTTTGGTGATACTCTGGTGATATTTTCTTACAAATGTTGGCCTCAAACTCTGACTACACTTACAGCATTTAGCAGATCAGTTGACTAGATCAGTTAAATATGCTGGTTGTCCTTTTCTATTGTCCTCTTAACACCTCATGTCGTAAACAAATACTGTAACTCATGACAGCCTGTTTTCTATCATTTGTATTTTTCTAATCTTTGTCTTTACTTTTTTATGGTCCTGTTATTGTTTTGCATTACTGTAGACTACATGTCCAAAGACTGGTGATCACCTGCTTATCCAGTGTTTCTTTTGAAATCAAGGGTACTAATAGGGAGGTTTGCTGCAGTAACAATATCCAATGGTGAATCGCTTTTTAGTGTATGGTCAGGGAAACAGACCCAGCGTGTGTGTATGTATATGTGTATGCCCAGATAAGTAAGTACACAAACCAAGAAAGCGAAGGGCAAGAAACAGGAGAAAATTAGAAAGGGTGTCTGGATCCTTTTTAACATTTAGGGTCATGGATTAATTATAGACACAATAGCTGCACCAATGGTCACTTACAGTAGGCTCAGGTTTGATGAGTATGCGGAAACCTCAAGTTGTGTTTATGTATGAATGTAAGAAAGTAAACAGACAAGAAAACAAACATACAAATAAACAAAATGGAGGATGAGGTAGAAAAGCTGTGAAACAGGTACCTGCTGTTGCAGTGTCCCCCCAAAACCCTGAGGCGCAGCCGATGCGGACAGGTTTGTTTTTTACTGAATAAAGCCTAATCGCAGGACAAAATACACGATTAGAAACCACTGCTGTGCTTAAGTTAGTCCGTTTTGTCCACCGCTGCAAACACACTTTGGCAGCGCGGGCTAAATTCGTCACGCTGTAGAAATACATGTTTTTGAAAAGCCGTTATTATTATTGATATTTTAAAATCGTGCTTTCAGTATGTCCCCTAAACCTCTGACCAGTGTGAAGTCCTTTGTGTTGCCAGAATGTAATCCGTGTAGAACGAGTTACAGCACTCCTGTTCCTAACCTTTTCTGTTGACATCCAGTCTGCAGTTTAAAATATTCAAAAACTTTAATGAATGTCTTTTATTTTGAGGGTTTTGTGCTTGCTAGTGAGATGATCAAATACAGCAGTTTAAGCAAGTTGAATTCCAAATAAATGGTATTTGAATGACACAGTAGCCTAAATTCACACACAAACAAAACTTTAGTGAAAAGTAGTGGTTATATCGTCCACTAGCAATTTAGTAGGTCTCACAAATCCAGCTCAGGTTTGAAAATAAAGAGCATGACTTCCGAGAGAAAAATAAAAAATAAATTAGCATAGTATGGTTTACAATGACCCTTTCTGCTGAAAAAAGACTGCTGTAAGTATTAGGATGGATATTGCCTTGAAGTTGAACAACTATAGATTTTATTAGATCTTGTACACAACCACGTGTTTAGCCTGGCTGTCACAAGTCACGTGGTAAACAGGATTATTTACGTTTGGAAAATAAATCCACAAAACACAATTACAAGCCATTAGACAAGACTGGAAAACCACCAGGAACTAAAGGAAACTTAATGGTTTCTGTATAAAAATCAGGATGAATTTCTACACCTCCCCGTTGCTTCAAGGGTCTGAGCAAAAATATTCAGCTTCAGAAAAGTGCCTCACTGTGGTGTGGGCTGTTGAAAAGTTGTGACAGTACCTGCAGGGCAAACCATTCGTCATAATCACAGATGATACAGCACTAACTTGGGTTTTCAACCAATTCAATTTTATTTATATAGCACTTTTTACAACCAAAATGTCACAGCTTTACAGAGTCCAGGTGACAGAAGCGAGGAAATCTCCCTCAACTGGAGGAAGAAACCTTGGGAGGAACCAGAATTCAAAAGAAGAGCCCAGACTCCTCAGGTTGGCCCTGAGAAAAAAGATGAGTCTTTATGGGGTAGAATAACAAGAGAAGGCCTTCATTGACAATATTATGATAGATAGACCGTCTAAAACTAACAGAGTTGGAAGCACTAAGTCCATAGGGGTAAACTTGTTGGAAGAGAAACTGAGTCTGTAGTCCATATAACAACAGGATCAGGAGCGACCATCTCCACTGGAGCTTTAAGCAGCAGGTCCCTTCAGATAAAGAAAACGGAGAAGAGTTAGTTCTGTTTAAATGTTCAGATATTTTTTGCTAGAGCAGCCTAGCTAGAAAGGGCAGAACCAAGAGGTATGATGAGCATGAGAGCACCCTGAGACACTGGCGTACCTCCACTCCACCGTCACAAACCTGAGTGATTGTGAATTCAATACATAATTTGATCGGAAGCCAATAAAAGTCTTGATAATATTGGGCTAATGTGGTCAAATTTCCTGGTTCTAGTAAGGACTCTAACTGCCACATTCTAAGTAAGTTGAAGCTTATTTAGATTTTTGTTGGAGCAGCCTGACAAGAAGCTGTTACAATAATTGAGTTTGGGAGTAACAAAGACGTGGACTAATTTTTCTGCATCATGGAGAGATGGGCACTTCTTAATTTAGCAATATTTCGTAGATGAAGGAAAACTAATTTAGTAACAGTACTTATATGTGTGTCGAATGAAAGATCGGGATCCATAGTGGCACTGAGATTCTTTACGACCAACGCTGGAGAGGCTGAGGAACCAGCAAGATCAAGCGCTAGACCTGACAGTTTGTTTCATTGAGTAAGAGAAAGTTGTGAGACATCTAGTCTTTTATATCTTTAATGCAGTCCCCAATATTATTTAATCTAAATGTATCTGGGTTGGCAGAGATATAAAGTTGTGTATCATCTGCATAGCAGTTGAAGCTGATCCCATGTTTGCGGATAATCATCCTAAAGACTGCATGTACAAAATAAATAAATAGGTCCTAATACAGAAATTGTACTTTATTGGGTGCTGAGGATTCCCTGTTGACTATTACAAACTGATAGCGGTCGGTCAGGTATGATCTAAACCAGGATAAGGCGGTTCCAGTAACTCTGACAAGGTTTTCTAGTCTGTCTAGTAAAATAGAGTCAATCGTGTCAAATGCCACACTAATGTCAGGCAGAACCAACAAAGAGACAAATCCTTTGTCAGCGGACAGTAAAGTATCATTTACTATATTTACTAAGGCTGTCTCTGTGCTATGATCAGTCCGGAACCCAGAGTGAAATTTTTCATATATACAGTTGTTGTGTAGTAGTGATGGGCCACGACTTTCTCAAAATTTTTCAAAATGAGTCAAGATTTGCAAAAAAACTAAGTTTGAACATTAGATATCTTGTCTTTGTAGTGTATTCAATTGAATATTGGTTGAAAAAGATTTGCAAATCATTGTATTCTGTTTTTATTTACGTTTTACACAACATCCCAACTACATTGGAATTGGGGTTGTACAATAATTAGTGACTAAAGCGGAATACAAACACGCCAAAGCAGCACTGAGACGCAGAGTGGCACCGGCAGCAAAACAGGAAATACTTTAAACCAGCCAAGTCAATATTCTTCACCACCAGATGGGCACTCAGACTTCAGACCTTTAAGCTTGTGGTACAGTATAGGAAGGATCAATGCAACACTGTCCCTGATTCCCTGTCTCACTGCTCCAAAGAGGAGGCAGCAAGCGCTCAACTAGCGTGCACCAGAGCATTGACCTGAAGTGGGACCTGTCTGGTGACTGGGGTGAGCTGGAGAAAGCTCAAAAAACTGATGAGATGCTCCAAATCCTGAGGGAGGAGGCCAAGACATCAGTCAAAAAGTCAATTTCTCTACTGTAACACTCCCAAACAGGCAGATGGCAGTCTCCTCCAGCTGGACATTCCCACATACCTGAAATCACAGTATGCCCACGGCAATCCTCTCAGCGGACATTTAGGAAGAATGAAGACCCTGAGAAGGCTGCTGGAAGTTTCCTATTGGCTGTAGATATGCAACAATGTCTGAGCGTTCTGTAAAAACTGCACCACCTTCAAAATGTACAAACCATGTATTAGTAAGCTACTATAGAGCACCCCAGTCATCGATGAAACACTATCCTCTCATATCTATGACAGGTCACAAAGCCAAAAAGCAGTTCAGAGGAGGGGACAGTAGAAAGGCTGAACAAGTTCAATAACTTTTTCAACGAGTTTGACCGGTCCCCTCCCCACCCCCCTGCCCACATCCACATCCATCTCCACTGCAGACACCTCCTCCTCCCCCGACCACACACACGTGGGACGACCCCTCTCTTCCTCTCACACCCCATTCCCCTGCTTGCATCACAATGGACCAGGTCAGGAGTGAGCTTTGGAAGCTTCGTTCTGGGAAAGTAGCCAGACCAGACAAGGTGTCCCCCCGGTTGTTAAAGACTTGTGACACCGAACTGGGAGAGCCTCGATGTCTTCAATCTTAGAGAGTGCCCACCCTGTGGAAGACATCCTGCATTATACCAGTTCCAAAAAAGAACCCGCCCAGTGAGATGAATGACTACAGGCCAGTGGCACTCACGTCACATATAATGAAGACACTGGAGCAGCTCTTTCTCTGTCTCCTCAGACCACAGGTCATGCATGCACATGACCCTCTACAGTTTGCATACTGCACTAAGGCTGAAGTTTGCAGATGACACAGCCATCATGGGGTGTATCAGGGAGGACCAGGGGATGGAGAACAGGAACCTGGTGAAGGACTTTGCCGCTTGGTGTCACACAAACCTTCTGCAGCTCAACACCTCAAAAACCAAAGACCTGGTAATACATTTCAGGAAGTCTAGACCCTCCCCCCACCCAGTCCAGACCTGGGGAGGGTGTTGAGGTTGTGAGCAGCTACAGGTACCTCAGGCTGGTGCTGGATGACAAGCTGGCCTGGGCTAACAACACTGACATCTACAGGAAGGGTCAGGGCAGGCTCCACTTCCTGAGGAGACTGTGCTCATTCGGTATCTGCAGGAAACTCCTGTGGATGTTCTATCAGTCTGTGGTAGCCAGTGTCCTCTTCTACACTGTGGTGTGCTGGGGAGGCAGCCTGACAAAGAAAGACTCCTCCAGGCTGAACGTTCTGTAACAACTTCAAAATGTACAAACCACATATTAGTAAGCTACTATAGAGCACCCCAGTCTTTGAACCTGGCTTTATGTTGGGAGTGTATCTGATGAGTCCCTTTCCCTGTTCTGCACACCTTAAAGTGGGTTGAGCTGTTCCTGCTATGGTCAGGAAAGGCCCATATATTAGCTAAAATATTGACCAGGGAGATATTCACCTGGTGGGGTACACGAGCTTACCTTGTTTCTGACCACAATTTACTTCCAGCTCCTCAATATCATTTGCTGCCAATTTGGAGTCACACAGAAATTCACCACTACTTATCATCCACAAAGTAACATTACTAAAACAACAAAGCTCACATTAAAATACACAATAGCAGCCTCTTGTAAGGAGGGCACCGGTAATGCCCCAGCTGAGGTGGCCCTAGGAAGAAAATTAAAAGAGACCCATGGAATTGATGCTAACCAAAAATATCTTACCTGATCATCTGTGCTGTTCCGGGCAGTCCGGTGCAATGTGACCCGTGTCTAGGAGTGAGAAGGGATATAATAACACGCCCAGTGCTCACGTACAATGAGGGCAAACTCATTGTACGTGAATGGAGGGATTCAGCCAGAGGGAAAAACGCCTTAAGCAATGTCCACTATACACTGGAGCTAATGGGTCAAACCGGACAGTTTACCGTTAGTGTGGGCAAATGAAAGACTTTGCTGTCCTTTCAACTGACTATGAATGGACCATGGGTATCTGGGGAGGTGTTTGTGTGGCTTAAATTGTTGTATAACAAATCAAAGGTTCCTTTGGCTCCTAATGGATGGGATTTTTTCATTTACTTCTGTCATCGCACAGAGAAGGCCCAGGGGTGGTAACTATACGTTTATGCTTCAGGTTCACACTAGTAGCATCAATGGGGTGGTAGTAGCCTAGTGGATTAGACACTTCCCTTTGTACCCGATGACCACAAACTTTCTACCGTTGTGTCCTTGAGCAAAATGCTTAACCCTCAGTTGCTCCAGGGGGACTGTCCCTGTAACTAATGTTGCCCTAGATTAAAGCACCTGCCAAACGGCGGAAATGTAAATGCATAATATTTGCCATGATTTGTGAACATCAAGGCTGTCCTGGTGTGCTTAATGCTAAATATAAAATACCACAAGTGAGTATCAATAGAAGACTTTTCTTACTGTTTAAAATGTAACTATGCGATTCAACAATGGTAGTGTATTTTTGTCCTGCTGTTTTCTTTTCCTTGTTCTCTCTCACAGGTTGAGGTTATGCTCCTTCTGAATGACACCTTTGGTGGGGAGGATCAGAATTATGTGGATATCCATGTTACCACACTAGAACAATATTTGTAATAAAATACTATTATGTGCACTGAGTTACCAGCCATTAAGTAAACCTGCTCTCTTTATGGGTTTACAGTTAGCTTAACTGTTGCGCACTTTATTAAACACCCTCTTTGCCTTGTTAGTTTACATTTAGAGACTTTAGCCCATATTTGTCCATGCAACAGCTACAACCATGAAACCGTTATGTCAGCGCTATTACTGTGTACACCCTCCCAAAAATATCTGTCAAAGATGAAGAGACAGAACCTTAGGATACATTGATAAACTGAGCAACAGATGATCCAGAGTCGGTAGTTCTATACCTACATGCAAGTTCACCTGTATGATTGTAGTATCTGTTAAACTGGCCTTTTATTGAGAATATAAAGTGAATCTAAAACATCGGCAACTTGGTGCATATTGTTCTTGATAGTAGGGGAATCTAATGCAGGAAAAATGTAGCATGGATATTTTAAGTAGTTAAACAGGTTCAACAAGAACTTGCTTCTGATTATTTTCTTATACCCCCATAGGGACATCACTGAAAGCACTTGGAAAGATATTTCTCAATACTCACTTAAAAGCAACCTGTTTCTCCGTAAATTATTTTTCTTAAATCATTCAATCCTGTACTTTAAAAACACTCTTAGCACTGGCAATATAACACCAATTTGAAGCATGTATACATCTCACAGTGCAAGCTAGCCAGGCTACAGTCTTCACACAGCATGGCTACTTTAATATAGTGTTACATTTAAGCCTCTAAAAGTAAATAAAAGTAAAAGTCCACCTCCACCCCCAAAAAATCAACAGAAAAATATAAAAAGTAAAAGTATAAAACACATTTTAATTCAATGGCTATAGATAATGGAATATTTTACATTTTTAAATTAATTGTTTAGCATTAATATATATGAGACATTTTAGAGACCGTAGCAACAAGCCCTGTTTAGACTTGTGTATGAATACGTTTTGACAGTTTTTTTGGTTTGTTTTCACATGGCAGATGCTGGAAGCAAATTTTACGTTAATCTGGTTAGGTTACTTGAATAAATTATTTTTTTCTAATACTTAGTTTTATCAGTCAGTGCCAAAGTTTGTTGGTTTGTGGCCCACTCTCTCACAGTCGATGTATATTATGGTGTCGTTTCTGTTAAATGTGTTAATGGCCAGTAAACATACTCGCAGGATGTACTTATTGTTATAATTATTTAATCAGCTAGCAGCAGAAAAATACAAGCAATGGAGTGTAGCACTTACAGACTCTGTCTCACAGTCACAGTTTAGCAAATGTCGCATTAGCTTCACTCAGCAACAAAGTAAAATCAACAGCATTAGGGGGTAGATCAAACCACCAGTCAGAGTTGACGTGCTAACTGAGCACATAATCCGTCTCAGTAGGTACAACGGTGAGCAAACAAAAGACTCCGGGTTTAGAACTGAGCAGTACAAGGAATGGGTGCAGTAAACGCAAGACAGTAGGGGGGTTGGTGAATGCAAAGACAAAGTATTCCAGAGACCCAGGTGGCCAGGGGCATGATTTATGAGATACAGCCATGACATGCTTTTACCTCAGCCACCTGCAGGGTAGAGGGAAGAGACTTGAAGTGACACCTCTTCGTGATGCAGTCCATGACCAGTAGAACCATGCTGGAATCTACTGACGCAGGCAGATCCATAATGGCAATGTGAGACCATGGTCTTTTGGGTAAGGCATTCACTTACTGACAGGCAAATCTGTGGACTTTGTCATGGCACAGACTGAACATGAGCACTCAATATTCTTTATATCATACTCCATGTTACATTACACTCACTTTGCAGACGTTTTTATCCAAAACGACTTACAATATTTGGAAATACTCAAGTTTCAGGACAGTGTGAGAACCAGAGGCAAGTATGAAGTGCTAAAATCTTTATGTAAGAGTACTGAAAGAAGAGCTCCTCCAGGAGAGGACGTTTTTTAAGCCAGAGAGGAATTTCTGCCACTCTTTTCGGCTTAGGCAGTTCATTCCACAAGCAGGGAACCGCAAAAGAGAAGAGTCTGAACTGGGTTTGACTTGTGTGGAGGGACGGCAGAGCCAGACAATGTTCCTTTGAGGAGCGGAGGGAGCAATTTTAGGCCACCACTTCCTCTGAACATTGATAAATGGTACGAGTAATCCCTGAACCTCATGGGCTATCTCCTCATTCAGGCTTCATGTCACCAGAGCCACTAGCACAGACATAGGCAGAAAGGGCTCAGCTACCACCAGGGCTGCTTCGGAGGAATAACACCAGGAGAGACCATCTTCTTTACCATTGTGGGCCCAAGACGGTCTGAAATTCGGAAATTGAAACGTGTAAAGAAAAGATACCATCACACTGCCATGAAATTAGGCATTTCAGCTGCCGGATATATACCAGGCTCCATTGTCGGTGAGCACCAGCAAGGTGTACAGAGCCCCCTCTAACCAACACTGCCACTCTTCCAACACAGAAGACCTCTTAGACCTGAGGTGTTGGTACAGACCTATGCCCAGCTAAGTGACACCATCCAGGTCAAGAAGGCATCTCAGAAAGCCAGCTCAGTCTGGAGCTCAGGTATAAGGGCATCCTAGTAAACTGCCTGAAGCTTTGCCGCATTCCAGCCAATTTCCAACGCCAGGATCTGAACAGTGAGGGAAAACTCAGCGACAGACTGGTTAAATTTCTTCATTTTGGTTACACAGCTTGTAACCAACATGTAACATTTTGGTTACAAGGTGTGGGTGTGGTCGTTTCTCTGTGTTGCGGTAGCCACACAAGACCTGCCCAAGCCAAGGGGAGGTACAACTGGTGAACAGTGAGCAATGGAGGTTAGCTCCATCACCCCTGGGGAAAGTTGGTCTAACCAGAAGGCTTCCTTTTGAACCTGGTTAAGGACCACTGTGGAGTGTTCAGGGGGTAGCAGCACTCCTGTTGCACTTGGGAAAGTTGGCTCATCTGTCATGATGCTGGCCTGTAAGCAGAGGTGACAAACTTACAACAGGTTCTTGAATTTGATTAATCAGCAAATGGTGGGAAAATACAAACTATGTAGCACTCACAGGCTCTGAGTCACAGTTCAACAAAAACTACTTTACTCGGAAACAGGAAAATTCCATCAGTGTCTGGGAGTAGATCAGTCCACCAGTCAGAGTTGGCGAGCTGGTCAAGCATGGAATGCTTCCTGGCACTACAGGCAGGCTAGGCATACTTGGAGGCTGTATGCCATGGCAAACATGAAGATATAAAAATCAGAATCAGAAAACTTTATTGATCCCTGAGGTAATTGCTTATGTAATGACTGCAAAGACACAGAAACAAAAACAATAAAACAATACAGTACAGTATAAAATCTAAAGTCTAAATAAAATCTTAATAAAAAATCTGTAGAAAATGAGAAACTCAGTATGAAAAATACACTATGCTATATACAGAAATGATAGGTATAAATACTATATATAAGCAACAGTTAAATCTACTGACACAAATGGCAGTTTGGAGTAAGTATATACAGACACAGACAACAGAAACAAAGAAACTGACCAGTAGCACAATGGTGGGCAAACAAAGGACTCCAGGACAAGCTGGGCTTTACAACAGCAGCAACAGATAACAAGGACAGGTGCATTAAATGACAGACTATACCAAAATCGAGAGACAGCAGGGGGGATGTTGGTGGCCTAGTGGTAGGATGCTTGCCTCTGGACCAAGAGGTTGTGGGTTCAAATCCTACCTCCAGCACACCACCACTGGGTTCCTGAGCAAGACCCT
>JBBJLS010109949.1:0-18991 GCA_037577275.1 Bryconaethiops microstoma
TCTCTCTCTCTCTCTCTCTCTCTCTCTCTCTCTCTCTCTCTCTCTCTCTCTCTCTCTCTCTCTCTCTCTCTGTGGGTGACTATAATGACTGCATTGGTAGACACATGCAGAGCCTGTATTCCAGTTATCCTTGACCTAATCTGTCATTGTCTGTGGATTTTGTCTCTTGCTGAGACCTTTGAAATCATAATCACTTCCATTAAAAGGGCAATCAGTACCACATTTGTTTGTGAGTAGAGGATAAGATATTTAATTGTGCTTGAAATTGATTGTGCACAGTGCACAGTGTTTTGCAGTTAAAACAAAGGGGAAATTGGAAAAAATGTGTGAAATGAGAAAAGAATGCGGATGTAAATGTAAGGCGTGATGTAGCTCACTGTGCATTTAATTATGTAATAACACAGATGGCCTCGGATTTACAAAGCTTGATATGACCTTTTCCTTGTCTGTGGATCTGAAGGCCATGTAAATGTAAGTAGCTCTCAGCCTCTTTCATCTTTTCAGGCCGGCTGATAGTGGAATCTTTTGGCTCTTTTAGATAATCCTCAGGTCAGGCCTTGCATTTCCTCCTGCTTTAAACAGACTTCTCCAAATCTACTGAATCCTCATGACTTTAAAGTGGGCTCCAGCAGTAATGATTTAAGAGCATGGATGGTGCCACCGACCTGCATCTCTTCCTCAGTCTCTCGCCCTTAATCTCCACACGCTGTAACTGATTGGCTTCTGCAGCGTTCTGCCTGTGAGGCTGTGGCCCATTTCTGATATACAGAAAAGGCCTCAGTATGCGAAATGCCAGACAAAAATAATCCAGAGACGGAGCGAGAGACGGAGCGAGAGACGGAGCGAGAGACGGAGCGAGAGGCGGAGCGAGAGACGGAGCGAGAGACGGAGCGAGAGACGGAGCGAGAGGTTTAGAGCGAGAGAGGTTTAGAGCGAGAGACGGAGCGAGAGGTTTAGAGCGAGAGAGGTTTAGAGCGAGAGACGGAGCGAGAGACGGAGCGAGAGACGGAGCGAGAGGTTTAGAGCGAAGCAGATTGGAACAGTTAAAGGCTAAACGGGAGATGAATGGTAAAACCTTGTAATAGGTTGATGTCCTTTTACTGGATTTATTGTAGACCCCCTGCTGTTGATCCATTAGAACAGAAAAAGGCTTTGAGAGCATGAGCATGAGAAAGTTCTTAAGAGGCAAAGAAATTGTCATGCGTGAATGGAATAAACATTTATGGCCATCTTTTTTTTCCATGTGTGATTCATGTCATGATTATTTATGTGAACTAGTCATCAAACAATGGCGTTTTGATGCACTTGTTTTAAAATAAAACATCGAAAATTAAAGGTAGACTGACAAGCTTATTAATATTTACTGTACTAACTGACTTTCTCTCCGCATTATTAGATAACCTCATTTGTAATGTTAAAACTGTCTCCTAGTGTTTCGTAACCTGAGATGCTGTTAGATCATAGTTATTCATCCGGAAAAGCATGTAAGAGATAAGCAGTAGCTAGAAATAAATGATGTACCGTGATAATAAAGTGGCCTCTTTTTGTACCACCTGAACACACCATAGCACACAGTGTGAATAATTTGAAATTCTTTATCTGTATTTAACCCATTCACCGAATGAAGCAGCGGGCAGCCAGGAACACAGCACTCGAGGAGTAGTGCATGCGGACGATACCTTTCTCGAGAGTGCCTCAGTGGTGCCACTGACAGTCCTGGGATTCAAACCCACAGCATTCTGATCGCAGGGGCAACTCTCTAACCACTAGGCCACCAGCTGCCCAATAAATATGCAATGAGATCTTTAGGCTGTAGCTTTGTTTGCCCACTTTGACATTTTATCATGCTAATTTGATGGTATTTTTTCTTTACTAGATGAGCTCTGAACAGGTTTCCAGGATGAGTTGATAGTGATTTAAGCTGTTACAGATTGTGCTGCTAATTAACTAATTTTATGTCGATAGATAATAAATTTAACAGGATGTGCTGAGGTAGCTACTAAATATTTCTAATGAACAGAACCGATACTGTTTTGTGAATGTATTTGCAGAAAGGTTTTGGGTGACTGTTGACTTCTGGTGTTAAATTCTTTAGCTAAACTAAAGAAGCATAATTTGGACACCAAACATGCTTTGGTTGTTCAACCACATCTGGCGTAAATGACAAATTGTGTAAATGTGATTTTTGTGCCGATCTGTTCCTTTAAGGCTGGCTAAGTCACTTAAGCGAGCTACTTGTAAGTGGGCATTTGAAGCAGTAGTTATGAGGACAGAGCTGGATAGCATGCTAGAACTCAAATGACTGTTAACATTAGTAAATCAAACATTAGTGTAGTAAATACTACACTTTTATGACCCCAAAATTAAGTTAAAGATTATAAACAATGTGAAATAGTTTTTACCTTTGTTGTTTGCCGTATTACCTCTATTCGCGGTACTAAATCTTCTTTTCTTTTTTTTTTTGTTGAGAAAACTTATCCTAGTGTTGCATTATGCAGTTGTCTTATCAGTTACAAATGGTACATATGATGCTGCTGTAAAGTACAAAGAAGTGAAACCTTAGTAGGCAACATACAATATATGGACAAAAGTACTGGGAAGCCTGACCATTACACCAACAGGGACTTTAATGAAGTTGCACTCAAATACATAAACTTTAATATGGTGTTGGTCCCCCTTTGCAGCTCTTAACAGCTTCCACTCTTCTTGGAAGGCTTTCCACAAGATTTTGGAGTTTCTGTTTGTGCCCATTCAGTCTGTAGAGCATTTATGAATTCAGGCACTGATGTTGGACGAGAAGGTCTGGCTCACAATCTCCGTTCCAGTTCATCCCAAAGGTGCTGGATGGGGTTGAGGTCAGGGCTCTGTGTGGGCCAGTCAAGTTCTTCCACACTGAACTCATCCATGTCTTTATGGAGCTTGCTTTGTGCACTGGGGACTTAGTCATGCTGGAATAGAAAAGGTTCTTCCCCAAACTGTGTCCATAAAGTTGGAAGCATGGTGTTGTCCAAAATGTCTTGGTGTTAAGATTGCCCTTCACTGGGAGTAAGGGGCCCAGCCCAAACACTGGAAAACTGGTGTGTCCCAATACTTTTGTTTATATAGTGTGATTAATATATGTAAGAATTGAAAGAACCGTGTGGACACCTGTACTTAAGGCTGCCTTTATGGCCGTCTCACTAGGTATTGAAACACAGCCTTTCTCTCTTCCTCCTTCAGCCACTGACGTCTCTCTCGCTGGCGGATTCCAAGCTGAAAGGAGATTTGACCATCGTCCTGAACGCTCTGGGCAGCAACAGCTCTCTGACCCGCGTGGACATCAGCGGTAATGGTATGGGAGATATGGGGGCCAAGATGCTCGCCAAGGCCCTGCAGATTAACAGCAAGCTGAGGTGAGAAATCGGGGGTACCAAAGCCCAAAGTATTGTGGTTTGTGGTGCATAAGCATGTGTGGTCAAGCTTTTTTGAACATGAAATACTAGTTAAAGGATAAGAGAATCAAGAGAGGTCACCGTGGGACCAATTTAATCATCAGTGCTGAACTGGATTGTTTATTGTGGCCTTCCGCACCTGCTCTCTGGTTGTTTATGATTCTGAAGGTCTGTTTCCAAGTAGGGAAAAGAGAGGGAGTTGCTTTATTTATTTGTCATGCCGTTGCTCCATCTGCTCTTTTTTAACGAAAGTGTGTTTCTCCAGGACGGTCATCTGGGACAGAAACAACGTCAGCGCACAAGGTCTTCAAGATGTGGCAGCAGCCCTAGAGAAGTATGTAGAGAAGTGTGTGTTTGTGTTGGATTTATGTATTTGTTTTTCATGTCAAAGTCTATTTTGCTTATATTGCTCCTTTTTCATATTTGGCTCTGTGGGCTAAAGCAGGGCCTCAGACTCCAACATGAATAGTGCAGCTGCAGAACTGTTAAGGTGTGGTTTTCATCCTTAAGAATTAACTCTATGTGACAAGATCAGACAGCAGCTACACATTGAACATTAGGAATAAAAACACTGTTTTTAGTTGTGTTTTCTTTATGTAGCCTATCACAGTAACTCACAGGGCTGTGGGCCTGTGAGCAAAGCCAGTACTGAATTTTCAGATCATGTATCAGTAGGACGAACGCTCACACATACAAAAATGATCGCAGAAATTACTTTAACTTATAACATTTAACCTGCCCTAACATAACACAGATATGAAAAAGTGAACAGCTGGAGACAGCCAGTTTGGTACCAAAGTATAATAGCAAGTATGGTACAAAAACGTAGAACCATTAAAATCTTCAACAATTAGAGGGTGTGTATGTTATAACATTAAAACAAGCAGCTACCGTGAATATGTGGAAAATAAATTTCACAATGTTTTATCAGCCAACTAATATTGGTCTGGCCCGAGTTCGGTTATGAAGAGAGGAACAAGACACACAGAGGCAGAGAGAGAGAAAGAGAGAGGATAAAATAATGCAGGCTTGCTCTGCACCTCTGCTCCTCTGGGAATCCAAACCTTTCATCGAACCCTTCCATGCCCCCATTTCTTTCTACTCAGATGAGAGAGAGAGAGCGGGAGAGAGAGAGAATGTTGAGGGTGATGAGGAGGAGTAGTAAGCAGAATTTGGAGTGCTTTCAAAGGAATATGTGTAAGTTATTTAATACTAGAAGATGGGTGGGTGGAACCAGGCGATCGCATTGTGTTGTGATCTGGTATCACTCTCCTTGCATCATCCTCATTTGAATACCATTTGCATAATGACCATCAGGGTACTGGCTGCCTGCTTCCCACCAAACAGCTCTCCGCTGACACAGTTTGGCAGCAACTAGCGGGTGCGCCCACCGTGGTAAATGCAGGGGAGAATAAATGAGGGAGAGAGAGAATAATGGAAAGGTGGATGGGGCGTGGGGTTCAGCTGCTGGACAAGGCGGATCATTATAGTCTACCATCTTTAGCACCTTCCTGAGGTCTTTCTTTGGAGACAAAGTATAATTTGGTGAGAAATTAAATTCAAGATCCATTTGGTCTCTGCTTTTTACCTGTTTGTGGGGTGGGGGGTGAGGGGGGTGGGGGAGTTGTTTGAAGGGAGGGTTGAATTTGTTTTTTCACCAGATAATATCTTTGAGACCTGTACAACACTTTGCTCTGAAGGCACTTTCAAATGTACCTTGTTTGAACTTTTTCTTTAGTCTGTTTTGTCAAGTGTGAAAACTCACACTGAACAAATGAACCGTGATCCAACAAAAATAATAAACCTTGATCCCCTTCCAAGTGCACCCTCATGAGTTTGCTGCTAGTCAAAATACATGCATGGCCTGCACCTGACAAGAGAATTCATCATCAGAGTATTTTTTTTTCCTCTCCTCCTAGAAGCATGTCAATGCTGTACAGTCCTCAACCTAAACCTGTGTAACATTTGACTCTTGATAGACATTCATATTATTCCTGCAGCACTGCCGCTTATAATGATGGACAAGAAATAAAGTAATAGCGAAGGAATATTGATTTTGGCACATGGCTTGTGTGACATATTTAGCGTCAATGTCTTGGTTCAGACTGACAAACCATCCAGTTATTATTAAGTACAATGTTTTATTGCTTTGGTTGTGATTCACGTTGAGTTGAGCATCTCCGTTTGAACAGAAAATAGTTAGGAATCATGTACATATGGGAGGTATAGAATGTATACAGCAGTAGATTAGTAAAGGTTTGAAATGGACTATTATTAGGCTTTGTTGTGTTTGTGTCCCTACTACATTTCTGACCATTCAACAAACACCCACTTGTTTCATTTTGTGCACTTCAGCTGTTGTAGTGTCAAGCCAAGTATACCAAATGAAAAAGATGCAACCTGTGTGGATTTCAGGCAATGAATTAGGTGTGAAATTATTCCAGCTTTTTTGTGTGATATGTATATATATGAATCATAGTCCTCCAGGGCATATGTGTTCAACCGATGTGGTCAGTTTCCATTCCAGTGCATGCCGGAAGACCTTTTGTTCATCAGAACCTTCCAGGTTGAAGGTATCCCAGTGCCAGTGTGGGCTGGGTCTGTTGATAACACAGCAATATCAGGTTAAATCCTTAAACGTGGGGCTAATAGCCTATTGTTTGTGCTGCGGTGTTGTGGCTGCATGTGTTCCACTGATCTGACCTTGACCTACGCAGCTGTTCACTGAAAGCCTCTGCTTGAGAGCGAGCATACAGAGAGGGGTTTTGCTTTCATAGACGACACATATCTACCTCCCACCACACACACGCACCAAATCCACTGTCACATCTTTGATGAACTGCTCGAATCCTTGCTTCCCTCTCTGAAAGCGTTTTCTCCCTCTGCACTGTTTGCACATGTAATTGTTCATAATTGACCTTCATCTTGACCAAGATCAAAGTGCTGGTACAAGAATGTTTCCCCCACCACCACTTAGTGTTTGTATGTAGATCTGGTCTGGTCCCATGAGGCCACCATTCAACACATTCTGTGAAAGCGGGTGACCTTGTGTCCTGTCCTCAATTCTCAGCTATGGCAGTGTCCTTTTCTGTCAGGCTGAGCTTAAAAAGCTTTACATTTTAAAGCTTAGTCATCATTAGCTGTAACAACACTCGTAACTTTATTTTTAATAGACCCATGTTGTGGAAATCCAACATTCTTTGCCTCTTTGTTTTCATTATCCATGTATTTACACCTGCCTATTCAGCCTGCAGCAGTTTAGCCCATTCATGGTGGAAATGGCCCATAAGATGTGAAAATGCTCCCGTAACTATGAATTATGACACATACACCTATGTTATCAAGTACAATAAAAATGTAGGATATAGACCCCTTACTAATTTCTTAACTGTAACTTATTTAGTTTTTGTTTTGCTCGTTTTATGATTTCAATTTGGGAAAAGTCATTTTCTTGTGTATTGATTTTGTCACTGTTTGACCTTGATACTAACGTGGGAAAAACTTGACTTGAACCTGTTGAGACAAAATGTTAATTGAATGTGGTGACAATGCATTATGTAAATTTGTAAATATACAGTATAGTACAGTACAAAATGATCTTTGAGAGTCCATTTCACCATTTTGACAGCATCAGTAACCTCAGTAATGATGTCAAGTCTCAATCAATTAGTCTTAGAAACGCCCGCCTTCAGAGCCTGATCGGCCGTCCCTTCAGCTGCTGATATGCACGCTTTTGTTCTCTGAACTGTTTGGCGCTGCAGTTCCCCCTCGTAGATCGTTCTGTGAGAATATGACAGTTGGCAGACTGCCACTCTGCATGGGTTATAAATCAGCCATCTGTATGTAAATCCTTCCTAAAGTGCATATTGTTGTCTCAGCAGAAGTAATGGATTTTTAAAATGTATATGTATCCTCTTCAGTAGATTGTCATGAGCCCACAAACTCATTCCAATCCCTTTATGAAAGCAAAGCAGAGCCACCTGTACGCAGGTGTGTTTTCTTTAGTCATTTATTTGTTATTTTCTACTTGGTTACACTTTAATTACATGTTTTGGCTGAATGAAATGAGGAGTAGCCCCTGCCTGTTTAGATATTCAGACCGCTGTGCGTGCGTGCGTGCGTGCGTGCGTGCGAGAGAGAGAGAGAGAGAAAGAGAGAGATAACTCTCATTATCTCCCTTCAGGAACTTCACTATCCGCTTCATGCCCATCCCCATCATAGATGCTTCGCAGGCCCTGAAAGCAAGTCCAGAGAAAACCGAGGATGCCTTGCTGAGGGTGAGAGCACTTCTGCGGGCCATTTGACATTTAACCAGTATAACCAGTTCACATGGGTTAACTGTATTGTCTTGCGAATGAGAAGGTTTGTAAACTGATTTAGCATCTTCTTGGTTTAACTGGATTTTACACAAAACCTTTGCATAGCAATACAACTCGTGCTATAAAATTAATTCAGTTCATGCTTTAATTTGCTAAGATGTTAAACAAGAACCAGTGCTGAGAGTAGATTCTTAGTGTTGTTGTGTTTGTTATATTTGTTCTGGTTTCTCTGTTACTGGTCCGTATTCTTTGTGCTGCCTATACTCAAGTAGGCCGACTAGGTTAGCAGAGAGCTAACAAGCTAACAGGCTCCTCCAATCACTTTGAGAGTTTTTAAGGAGAAAAATCATTAGAATCATTAGAAATCTTTATTCTGAAGCCCTACTTGCAGTAAATATAATGCCTGAAATAAAGAGTCAAAACAACTTGATTATTGTTGGTTATTCCAAAGCTTCCATAATACTTTATTGTTCTTACAGCTATTTTATTTGGTTCTTGGATTTTATTTTTAGGATTGACATGTCTTCTTGTATTTCCACTCACTTGTAAGCTTCACCTACCTTGTTGGTCCACTTTACACGTGTACAGGTACACACTGCAGGATCTATTGTCATACATATTTGTTAGTGACCCTCTAGCGCAGTGATCAGTTTCTGACCACTGTTGATCATATTTTATTTTGATGGTGACAGATTTATTTTGGTGGATTCTCGAGACAGTGACATGGTAGTGGTACAGCGGTGTTGTAGGAGTATTTACCCATGTCAGTGTCACTGCTCGAGAGAGTCTGAGATAAGACCAATTTTTGTTCACCCAGATGGAGAACTACCTGTTTAGGAACCACGAAACCCGCAAATATGTCCAGGAGCAGGCGTACCGGCTTCAGCAGGGTATCGTCACTACCACCACACAGCAGGTGAGAACATTTATCTATGCTGTTAAATACATGATATCAGGGTTGCATGATGTTAGCAAAAATCCATATTGCAATTATGTTGCTATGTATTGCAAATACACTATATGGACAAAAGTATTGGGACTGACCATTACATCAACAGGGACTATAATGACATTGTATTCAAATACAAGACTTGAATTTGTAGAGCATTTATGAGGTCAGGCACTGATGTTGGACGAGAAGGTCTGGCTCGCAATCTTCGTTCTAGTTCATCCCAAAGGTGTTGGATGGTGTTGAGGTCAGGGTTCTGTGCGGCCCAGTCAAGTTCTTCCACACTGAACTACTCCAAATATGTCTTTATGGAGCTTGCTTTGTGCACTGGGATACAATCATGCTGGAATAGAAAAGGTTCTTCCCCAAACTGTGTCCACAAAGTCTTGGTGTGCTGAAGCATTAAGATTGCCCTTCACTGGAAGTAAGGGGCCTAGACCAAACCCTGAGAAACAAGTGTGTCCCAATACTTTTGTTCATATGGTGTATGTAGATTGGCCTACATTATTTTTGAACAACAATTTATATGGATGATGTGAATGCCTTAAATCAACCGAACAACCATTGAAACATCTGGAGTGTTTTGGGGTTGGTCAGAATGTTCACAGCTTATAGTAAAGCAACAAATGATGAATTCAAGATGCTCTTTTTAGATTGAGAAATATTTGGGAACCTTATCGTTACAGTGTCCACCGTGGCTAATATCTGGCTTGCCCTGATGAGTAATTGCATTAGATGGGTCTAAAAGTGAGACACATTTCCATCCAAATTTGCAAAGGGATGATGCACTTGTTGGGAAATTTGAGATCATTATAAAGCCTAATTAATAATTGTAGGAATAAACCCCTCATGAATTTGCTGGAGCTGTAAAGTCAAGATTTCTCTTGGCATAATGAGTATTTTTCTGTTCCTCTTTGAAGTCCAGCTGCACAATTTATGCTCGCTTATGATCTATCAGCGGGTGGAAAATGTGATATTTGAAGCGGTTTCTACTTGTTAAGAGGCCTGCTCGAGGAAAGAGAGCCCAAGTGAATGCGTAATCACATCTCTTTCCTCTCCAGATGATCGAGCGCATATGTGTTAAAGTCCAGGACCACCTCAACTCCCTGAAGAACTCTGAGAAAGACACCATCCTGGAAGATGTCAAAATAGCTGAGAATCTCATTAAGGATGCAAGAAACTCGAAAACGGTAAAATAATGCGATAAAGTAAGAACCCAGTGCATCATGTCACTTCGGTGATTTCCCTACTGAAGTTCACATGATTCAACTCCTCTGTACGTTGCCAGGTTTAGTGAGTTCAGCTACAGTTGAACACCCCTTCTCCGTAGCGCCAAAGATTTTTCCACATGATCCATCATAAAACATCAGAATACACACATTCCTATGTAGTTTTCCTTCAGTTCTGTCGTTAGCCATGTGTTGCAGGTACAGTCCTCCTCTAATGTTATCAGAATCAGTATCAGAATCAGAAAACTTTATTTATCCCGGAGGAAATTGTTTATGTGGTGACTGCCACATCACACAGACACAGAGAGACACAAACAAGATAGTTATGAAACAAGATAGAAGTAATATATGGTGACACTGCAATTTATAGCAAAGTAAGTGGTTAAGACTGTCAAATATTGAAAATAATTTTTAGGTGGGGAGTTGGAAAAGCTTTATATAGCTATTAATGTACTTGCACTTTAATAATGATAAAAACTGTAAAATGACAGTAATGACACCTGATGAAGATCAGTATTATTATTGATCTCATATAAACAGGTTTATAGTTCTTTATATGGAATAAATAATGCATAATGTATTTTTTTTAAATGCTTACATGCTGTTTCTGTACATCTGTGTCAGATTCCCTTGTGCTTAGATGTCCATTCATAAACTTAATGTGAGGAATGCTGCTGTTTTTACCACTCTGGTCTCCGTCCCCAGCTTCTACCCAGTCTGTATCACCTGGGCGCTGCATCCCGAGAAGAACTGAACGGCTCGTCCGCCGGCCCCATCCAGGAGAAGCTGGACTCCATGGCTGGAGAGGTTGCTCAGGTCATGGATGAGCAACTCCAGGTAACCCCATCTCTCTGGTAACCTTACTGATAGGCCATTTGAAGTAGGGATAGGCAACATGTGGATATTTGACATCATTGTGATAACAGGATAAGTGTTACATGCCGATTAATACATTAACATCCATTTATGTGCAAATATATATTTTATCTTTACAGTAAATGGACACTGCTCCCCAGGGGTAATTTTACTCCCTTTTCCTTTCTATAAGCAGCAATTTAATTTTTTTCCAAGACCAGTTTTCTTTTCATAGAAATATTTATATAAATGTTCTCTCGGCCCTTCACTTTGACAGCCCCTCTCTGTGTGGCTTGCATGTGAAACTAATATGCAAACTAATGCATCTGCATGACATAGAGATCTGAGAGCAAGGGCTCCAATCTGGACCTTGAATCCAATCTGGGAGTATATCTTCGATCATTGTTGATTAAAAGACTACTCCAGTGTTTATCTGCTAAATGAGAAGCACATGATTAACAAGAACATTTATTTTGACACATTACCCTGTACTTAGAAAAAGAAAACCTCTTGACTCTTATGGTAGAATCATTTGGACTCATTTATTTCTGACAGTTTACTGTTTTTAGACTAAATATCTCGTGTGCATATTCCTTCCCAAACTGTGTCCAAGCATCATAGGGTTTGGAGTTTTTTTTTTAGGATGCGCTGACAAGCCTGGACAGAACCGGACCTGTAACACTGCTAGTAAATATGTGCTCGAGTTAGTGACTCGCTAGCTGTCTGGCGCACTGCTGTGTTGGCTGAGAGGTTGTCGTTTTTCATCATGTTTCTCTTAATTGCACTTTTCCTCTGAGGAAGTAGAAGCAGGGGTTGTAAGGCAGCCTCCAAGGCATCAGAGTGAACCAAGTGGGGCTTTTCCAGCCTCGTCTTCAGCTTATTTACCGCCTACACCTTATACAAACAGGCTACTGTGTGTAAGGGAGTCTGGCTGACCACACAAAAAGCCCTTTCATTCCCGGAGCTTGACTGAAGAGGAGTGTTAAAAAGTGGCAGCAGAAAATATGCCAATCTCATGTTCACACACAGTGTATGTTACAAATCATACATTGTATGAAATGACAGATGAAAAATTTGCCACGTCAATGTACATCTGCTGCCTACTTTATCCCCCCCCATCTTGTTGATGTTTGCAATTCTCAAGCCCTTCGTCGATGGTCAGTGTTTGACCACTGAGGCACTTTTCACTTTTCAGAAACTGACCAGTGATGAATGAGGTTGAAGGTGACTGACAACACCTTTGAGGTGTTGAATTATAGGGCTTCAGTCTGTAATCGTGATCACTGTAAAGGTTGTTAGGGACATATTTTCAGACAACTCCGTAGAGTCCTAGCAAAGACCTTAAGCATTCCTGCCAATACAGTTGATTCAGTAAAATGCAAATGAAAAGTTCATGGAGTCACTACAAATTGTTCATTGACAGGTGCACGGTTGCTCTTAGATTCATTATAAGGAAGGTTAATGAGAAGCCGTCAGTCACTTAAGGACAGCTAGAAAGCAGCAAGAACAACAGTTACACAGAGAACACTGCGCAATGAAATGCATCACATTCATCTCCGCTCTTACACCCTACTCAAAACTCCTCTGCTAAAAAGGAAGCACAAAGATTCACGTCAGAATTTAGACAAATGAGAACTGTTCTGGAAAACTACTCTGATCGGAAGAAACAGGAATAGATTTCTCTGGAAATAATTGAGCTCGTCATGTTTGGTGAAAGGTTGGGCATATGATATGTCGAGGCTTCAACAAATATACAGTTCAAAAGGAATGAACGTCATATAGTCATGTTGGTAAATCTGTTCATTACAAGCCTCCATCTTTAATGTTTGCTTCCCCATCTGGCTGTTTTCCTTGTTGCCGTTACGCACAATTTAGTAACGTTTTGAAAATTACAAGCTGTGCTCCACAATTTGGAAGTAGATCAACCAGAGAATCATATGTGGTACAACATGCGGTTTATCTTGTTCGCATGTTGGATATGTTGGGAAAACGTATTTTTCAAACAGGCTGATGGTGACTAGAGAGGAAAACTTCAGGCATTCTGAATGACAAGAGCTACTGTAGCGCAAACTACCGAAAACATTAATGCTGGCTGTGACAGAGAGGTGTCAGAACACGCTGTGTATAGCAGCTTATGGCATATGGGAGTACATATTTACAGACAGGTCAGAGAAATCCAACCGCCTCAAGCTGCTCGAAACTTGATATATTGAGTGTAGTATGTAATTAGCCACATGTGGAATGTCTCCACCAGCTATTTTATGCGGTCCTCCCTCATGTCATGTTGGCACAAACTTCCCTCAAATTCATTTGAATGAGGGAGAGAAAGATAGAGAGTTTTTTGCATAAAACTGCACATTTAGGCTCGTGCTGCAGTTTCGTCCAGGACACACGGAGATAATCCATCCAATTTAGCCCGAAAAGGATGCAAAAGCTTAGTCTACCAGGCCTTGAGTCTTCCATGGTGTTCTCCCCATCCATTGCTCACTGGTCTAGTAGATTCAACCTCCCTTGGTTGCATAATATCTTAATCATACAGAGGAAATTACTTTGTCGTCTTTTTTCCCCTGAGCGTTTATGCTAATTACACTGTACTCATTGTTTGGTAGAGTGGTCAGGGCTGTTTGATAGTCAGGACTGTGTGGTAGAGTGGTCAGGACTGTGTGGTAGAGTGGTCAGGACTGTGGTAGAGTGGTCAGGACTGTGGTAGAGTGGTCAGGACTGTGTTTTAGAGTAATCAAGGCTGTTTGGTAGAGTGGTCAGGGCTGTTTGGTAGAGCGGTCAGGGCTGTTTGGTAGTCAGGATTGTTTGGTAGAGTGGTCAACACTGTTTTAGTAGTCATGGCTGTTTGGTAGAAAGGTTTTCATCTTAATAGGCTGATATGAGAGCAGGCCGGGCTTTGTTTAGCTTTGTTTGGTCTTTTACAACTGGTCAGCCGCTGCGGACTGTTTTTTTATGTCCAAGCTTAGAATTTAGTCTGGCTTCACTTCACTGTTGGCTTGTGATCATTTGCCGACTATTCTCCAGCCGAATGGATCCTGGGCCACATTTGTCTACAAAAGATCTGCACCTGATATGGGAACATAAATCAGATTTGTGGATGTAGTGTTCCGCCTCTGTGCTCTGTCCAGAGCTGACTTTGAACTGTAAGGTGAAAGGGGGATAATGTGAACATACTTGGACAACCAACGAATTGTCCAAGTATGTTCAAAACATAAATCAATCAGCCATGTAAGAGCCCCTGCTGTACATGCGATTTGGCTCAAAAAAAACTCTTTTAGAGAAACACAAGTCAAAAGCCCATAGACACACAAGCACTGTCTGTTCATATAAAGCTAAAACTTCTTTCTCCAACGAAATGCTGGCAGCTATTCATGTGCAATACCTGTGGAGTCGGCACATTCCTGAAATGTTTTTCTTACTTTAAAGACATTAAAGGGTCATGCTTAAATGATTGAAGTACAGTACATTGTGTATAAGTATATTGTGTGTAATATATACTTATGTATAATATATACAATGGAGGAAAAAACTTTATTTTTGTATGGTTACGATGAATGAAATACAGACATTTTAGTGGTATAGCTGAAATGTGTACATTTCTTTCATTTTACTGCTTAGTTTGATTTCCCTCTTATGGAATAGTAATACATGTTTGGTTGGGGGAAAAAAAGATCAAATCTAAACTTCTGATTCTGATATTTGTAAATTAATTTAGACTTTTACTGGTACTGTAATATCAAAACTTCCCCCCTTGAATGTGACAAGATGATGTTGGGTTTTGAACTCATAGTCTGTTTCTATTAATGACTGTTTCTGTTTGGTCTCTTCTTCCAGACCCTGCTGGAGTCAATGGTGGATGCGGCTGAGAATCTCTGTCCGCATGTGATGCGCAAGACCAGCCTGAGGCAGGACCTGATCAAGGCCAGCAAGGGCAAGGTGGTCGTCCCGCGCAGCTTTGTCAAGAACACACTGCTCGAACAGTCCGGCATTGACATCATCAACAAGATCAGGTTAAACACTCTCTCTGTAGAATTCCTCCAAATATGGTGAAGACCTCAGTACTGCAGGTGTCCTAGTAGCTACCACAGTATTTATCAAGGTTTACATAGGCTTCTAGCAATGATTACTGATTACTGAGAAAACTGTTGATTGACTAATCAAAGCACTGTGCCTCATCACTGCCTATAGTGAACTACAGTCTGTGGGAATGACTGCTATGCAGCCATTACAGAGCATTATAGAGCTTCTGCTTTTAAATAACTATATTAACTTTTAAATAAAATATATTAACTTTCATTTCTGTGGGCTATTTAATGGATTTTCTGATGTATGTATATATAGATGTCTGAATGATCACATTCGGTATAAATATTACAGAGCATTTCAGAGTTTTACCTTTACATCGACTGGGTTACAATTACAGTTTTGCGCAAAGCTGCTCATGTTACCCAAATGCACATAGGTTTACGTAAGATCAGAGCATCAGTGACCTCCATGTAACCTGATGAGTTAAAGCTATGTTCACTGGCCTCTGAACTGCCATCTTCCCCGGCAGCATCTGAGCAGGGCAGCGATACACAGTGATACTGAAATTAGGCTCATTTTACGATGGACTGTTGTTGCCCATTGCGGTTACTTTTATGTGTTACTGCACCACAGCAGTAAACCTCAGTCTCACACCTTAGTGATTTTTCTTTCATCTCTGATGTTATTCTGCCATGAAGTGAGCCATTCTCATCGCTGCGGGGGCTTACGCTACCTGCTGTGTGTGGAGTACTGATAGAAACTTCCTTCTGGTGCTCACTGATGGCCAGTTTATCTGTCTCTCCTCTACTGTTTGATGCCTGTGTGCGTGCGTGCGTGCGTGCGTGCGTGCGTGCGTGCGTGCGTGCGTGTGCGCGCGCACGTAGTAATAATGCTAGAATACAAGGACCAAAGGATCCTTCCATCAGTCTTTACTACGTGCGTTTAGTAAATCATTTTCCCATTTTCTATTCTGTTTTTCTTTTCCAGTGAAGTGAAGCTGAGTCTCGCTTCTTTCCTCTCCGACCGAATAGTTGATGAGATTTTGGAAGCACTTTCCAACTCACAAAATACACTGGTGAGTAGTCTCTCTCTCTCTCTTTCTATCTCTCTCTTTCTATCTCTCTCTCTCTCTCTTTCTATCTCTCTCTTTCTATCTCTCTCTCTCTTTCTATCTCTCTCTTTCTATCTCTCTCTCTCTCTTTCTCTCTCTCTCTCTCTCTCTTTCTATCTCGCTCTCTTTCTCTCTCTCTCTTTTTATCTCTCTCTTTCACGCTCTTCCTCTCTCTCTTTCTCTCTTGCTCTCTTTCTCTCTTGCTCTCTTTCTCTCACTCTCTTTCTTTCTCTCTCTCTCTTTCTCTCTCTCTCTCTCTATCTCTTTCTATCTCTCTCTCTTTCTATCTCTCTCTCTCTTTCTCTCTCTCTCTTCCTCTCTCTCTTTCTCTCTCTCTCTTTCTCTCTTGCTCTCACTCTCTCTCTTTCTCTCACTCTCTCTCTCTTTCTCTCTCTCTCCTTCCCTCCCTCCCTGCATCACCCCCCCCTTTACTCCCCCCAGACGCTCATGCTCATAAACAAAAAGCCGTATTCATTCACTCACTTTCTCACCCACCAACTCCTACTTGACTGAATTCACACTTGATGTCTGCTAATAGGAAGTAGCTTGTTTCACAAATATTTACAGTCTAAACTCGTTCAATATCTCAATCAGTCTGACTCAAAATAAGATCGTTGCTGGAAACTGGAGTTTGTTTTTTAACGTAATTCCATCCCTGATCTGCTGTGTTATTCGAGTGTGACACGGCATGAAAGCCCTCTGTGACAAAAGGCACGTCTGAATTGAACAGGGTGTAATTTCAGGCCTGGCTAACCCAATTAAGTTCAATTAGTGTTCTGCTTTTGACGCAAGGAATTAGTAGTCTTATAATGATACAATGCTTCAAGTGAACTGGAGTGGCACATCACTTCAGTTGTGTCGAAGAAATAAGAAAGAACTTTAATTATCTCAAGGAAAATTCTTGTGTCAGTAGCATGCTCAGTGCTGCAAGAAAGGATCAAATATAATCAGACAATACAAAAAATAAAACTATAGACAGTAAACAATAGTGACAATAACAAGGAAGTTGTCCCTGCAATCAGAAGGTCATGGGTTTAAATCCCAGGACTGCCGGTGGCACCACTGAGGTGCGCTTGAACAAGGTCCCATCCCCACACACTGCTCCCCGGGTGCTGCGTCACTGGCTGGCCGCTGCTTCACTTGGTGAATGGGTTAAATACAGAGAGAGAATTTCACACTGTTCACACTGTGTGCTGTGCTGCAGTGTGTTCACGTGTGACAAAAGGACACTTTACACTTATAGAAGAAGAAAACGTCATCAGCCTGTGCTCTAGTGGAGCATTAACAGGACAAGATGAGTCATGCTTTTAATGTGTGTGTGGAGAAACATCAAAAGAAGAGGAGGAAGAGAATGTTCCAGTCCCACATACAGGTATTCTACCTACCCGGGTACTCCTTGCTGTTAATTGCAGGTTGTTTTTGAACCTCTCCCGGAGTACAATGTAGAACCACCATTTAGGAGCCACAACCAAAGAAATTTCCACGACTGATTCATGATTGTCATCTTTCGTCTAGGACAGTCCAAAATTGTACAATGTTTACCAGGCATATGACTCTTTTCACACAGACACAAACTAAAGTCACCTCTCCCCATGGCAACCCAAAAACACGCTTCGCCAGTCTAATGGTGTGAGGTAGTGGGTAGGATACTTGCCTCTGGATCGAGAGGTCATGGGTTCAAATCCTACCTTCAGCACCACCACTGGGTTCCTGAGCAAGACCCTAAACCCCAAGTTGCTCCAGGGAGACTGTCCCCTGTAGTTAGGGAATGGAAGTCGCTTTGGATAAAAGCATTGGCTAAATGCCATAAACCTAAATGGGAAGGTAGGTGTCATGAAGTCTTACGAACTCTGATCTGTTGCTGACAAAAGTATGTAGATAACAGCCTGCCATACAATGTTAGAAACCACATAAGGAAGTTGATTTAAGATTACTGAGCAACTGTATTAGCTTCACTGAACCAAATCCAGGTCCTGGGGGAAGCAGAAAATGTTGACTTTTCACCGTGAATACAGCACTGATTTATGAATTATGACCATGAATTTTGTAGGCAAAAGGTGAACTGGAACTTTATTACGTGGTTGACTCATGCAGTCATTGCTGAGGCAACCTCAGGTTTGTGTCACTGCTGTAATTCAAAATAGCAATTTTTTCAGTTTCTGGCCTTCTGATCTACTGGGGTTTAGTGCTCAGTTTTAATTTTTCTCTTCCTTACAGATTGAAAATCCTCCCAGAGTTTTCAACAGCCCCTATTCAAACATCTCCATAGAATACAACCCAGCAACCAGGATGTCAGAGTACAAGGTGACTAGAATTTTCCGCTCACTGGCCACTTTATTAGAAACACCCACCTTATAGCTCCTTTCAGCATAATTGCACAGACACACTGCAAAAATACTATCATGATAGCATATTTTATATTATTCAATAAGAAAATTATAGTGTTTAATTATTAGTACTATTATGTACAGTGGTGTGAAAAAGTGTTTGCCCCCTTCCTGATTTCTCTTTTTTTTCCATGTTTGTCATACTTAAATATGTCAGACAAGTTTAAATATTAGTCAAAAACAACACAAGTAAACACAAAATGCAGTTTTTGATTTTGTTATCAAGGGAGAAAAAAAAATCCAAACCTACATGGCCCTGTGTGACAAAGTGATCGCCCCCACTGTTAAAACATGACTTAACAGTGGTTCATCACACCTGAGTTCAATATCTCTAGCCACACCCTGGCCTGATTACTGCCACACCTGTTCTCAATCAAGAAATCACTTTTAAAAGATCTGCGTGAAAAGTGAACTAGACCAAGAAATCCTTAAGAACTAGACAACATACCGAGATCCAAAGAAATTCAGGAACAAAAGAGAAAGAAAGTAACTGAGATCTATCAGTCTGGAAAAGGTTATAAAGCCATTTCTAAAGCTTTACGACTCCAGTGAACCACAGTGAGAGCCATTATCCACAAATGGCGAAAACATAGAACAAGAGCACAGTGACGACTCATCCAAGAGGTCACAAAAGACCCCACAACAACATCCAAAGAACTTCAGGCCTCACTTGCCTCAGTT
>JBBJLS010109983.1:0-18986 GCA_037577275.1 Bryconaethiops microstoma
TAAGAGCTATGCACACACATATACACACACACACACACACACACACACACACACACACACACACACACACGCACACACACACAAACATCGCATGTAAATATATATATATGTCTATGTATCAATCTATCTATCAATCTATATATATCAATCTATAATCTATCTATCTATCTATATATATATATATATATATATATATATACATAAAAGAAATTCTTTTGAAATATCATATATACATATAAGTAGTTATATTTCAAAATGCATTTTATATTTTAGGTTTCTTTTGTATTGTTTTTTAGAAACAGTACACTCACCTTTTCACTTTTTACTGTTAATGCTGGATTAATGTTATTTGTAATAACTTTAAGAAAAATGTTTATTTCCAAGCAATTAATGCTCAAATAAATGTCCAGATAAATAGCATCTTCAAGCATATACAGTTAACCATCAGTTTACAGACACGTTGCATGCCTTAAATCACTGACTCCATTATAAATTCCACCAAAATGATAATAATCGTGTCTTTTTGGGCTTTTGGTCTATTTTAAAACTCAAGGCCATGCTGAGTTTAAGTGGGAGGATAATTAGAATAATTAAGCCACTGGGAAAAGCTTTTCCTCAGCAAGCCTTTCTCATTTCCTCCTATATTCAACTTTTCTGTTCTACTGGCTAACTATTTTGCATACCATTTACATGAGGAGACTTCAAACAAAATCAGCAGATTCACTTAAAGACAAAGCTATTGTTTCAGAAAAAAAATTGACCTTTTTACTGCAACTCAATAAATTCAGGTAATTGTCAAACACTAAATCAAAAAATGCCTTAAACAATGGTTAACTTCAGATATTTTTACCAGCTGTGCCATCTGTAAACATATGAATACATTTACACATAAAACAATTAAAGCAATAAAGAAGTCCCACCTGGTTTTTCATTATATATTCCTGGGCAGTTCTGGTCGGATCAGTGTCATCTTTAAGAATTTCACTGGTGGTTATGTGGATCGCTCCGGTGCGCTCACACAACTTTTTAGCCTGCAGGACAACAAATTAAATCATTTTGAACCTGTACTTAGGATACAAAAACGCAAACAAAAATGAGGATTGAACAGCATGGAGAGTTATACATGAAGGTCGATTCAGAGCAGGAGTGCAGCCAGCACAAATAACCGGGAGGATATACAGTGATCTGAAACTGTAGCAGTTATCAGTTAAGAATATGTGTGTGTGTGTGTGTATTTATATTTACTGGAAGATGTTTAATGTGTGATATAGTTCATTACAAGGCAATAGGATCACACTCAAAAAAAGAAGCTATATATAAAAAAAACACTTACAGTAGTTCTTTTTCCTGAAGCCGGCGGCCCCAACAGCATAATCCTTGGGACTGGTCATAGATTTTTTAAATTAGAAGAGACACAATGCTATTTAACATTCTGGTATTATTATCTGGTAAATAAATGAAGTCAAGTGAACCAAAGTTTATCATTTTCTTTTCCATACTTGGTAAAACAGCAATTTAATTTTAAAATATCCTGCAGTTTAGTCCATGTCCCTGCAGTGCAAAGGTAAGAGGGTACCATCTAGTGGCAGTTTTAAGAAGTGAAAATCAATTTAGTGGGTGAATAAAATGCTGTAATTACTGTAAGCTTTCAACGCATTCAAAACTTGATATTATAGAAGATCTAATGATCTAATCTCTTACCTTCTGAGCTTCCTCTTTTCAGCATGTCTATCAGGTACTCAATAGGATCTGCAGGCTTGTCTATTATGAGGCTTCTCACAAGTGCCTGTGTCAAAGAAAAAATAAATACGTAATTGAGTTCATTTCACAGAAAGAATGTGATGTCAGGATGCTGCTTACCTGAAAAAGGTCAAATACTTCATGCTTCTCTGCATAAACAGCCATTTCAGGAGGAATACGTAAAGGTTTGACGGTTGCGTCCATACTTAGAAATGATTGTTACTACCAGAGCAGATTGTATTCAGTGGTTGTGTACCTCAGCCCAGACTTGTGTAGAAATCTGTAAGAGAAGAAGAGAAGAGAAGAGAAGAGAAGAGAAGAGAAGAGAAGAAAGGTGAGGAGAAGAGGCTGAGACTTTTTATTAGGATATAAGTAACCCAGCTTTATAATTTACCAGTTTGTCATGGAGTGAGAAGATAAATAAACAAGGAAAAGCTGACAGTGGCACCATCTGGAACTACTGGAGCTACCAGTCCAAAATAGTTTAAAAAAAAGTATGTCTATGAAGCTACTTTCAGACATCATGTCAGCCTGTCCCATCTTGGCTGGTCTACTACATTTGGGGCAAAAAAGGAAACTGTGCAATGTGATTTAGTCAATTATTCTTTTTAGGGTAGAGCACAACGACAAAACGAACAAAGACCAAAAGAGTCAATTGTAAAGAAAATAAGTGATGTCAAATGAAACATTCCCCATTCACTCTGTTTCATTTGACATCACTTATTAGACACAAGGAATGAAAACTAAATAATTTTCTTTGCTTGATTGGGTGTTATCTGGAGTCTGGTATGGCTGGAGTTAGTGGAGTTAGTGGAGAACGCATCATCTTCCCCAATATCATTAATCAAGAGCACAAATATATATAGCCTATATAGTGTTAGTAAATAGCGAGGCAAAAGCAGATAACTGCTCTGGTGACATTAGCATGTTATTGACTTTGGCTGCCTGTAGTTCCCCAATATTATGTCGACAGACGTCGAATTAATGTACACCGTCGGGTTATTTCAGTCACTAACCTTTCTTTTATTTCGCTTCCCTCACCAGCGAGTTATTCTTCACTTTAGGGCTCCAAAGTTGCACCATTGCTAATCGTTAGCCTACCGCGTCCTTCTGGTTGCCAATGGTTACCGTTACTTATTGCCTAGCAACTACACAACAGTTTGAAACCCTACAAAGAGAGGACTTCAAAACATCATTAATGGCTTAGAGAGTGATAACAGTTACAATAAAAACAGGTTCACAAACTGGCCAAGTCAGCTACGAAGGTGCTATTATAGGTTTGTGACAGCGTGGTCTAATTTAAGGTCGTAATTTTGCTGTTATTTGCTCAGTTTGTTTAGCTGAAAGTGTTCTCTTTGCTAAATATGCGAGGTTTCTGCTTTCTCTAACTTCAAAAATTCCCTTATCATGAACAGTTTTAAATGATGGACCTACGAGAAAGACTGCAGTCCATCGAGCAGAAGCATAAACGCTTCAAGCAACAGCAGTTTACCTTTATTGCAGCTCTGGAAAGGTCCCGGGAAAATGCTCTGGACAAAACGAAGCCTATTTCCTCAGTAGCTCAGGTAAGACACCTATCTCCAGCTGTAGTTACAGTTGGACGCGCAAGTTTGGGTATCCCTGGTCAAATTACACGTTTGGTCGATGTTCTATGTTAAAAGAAGAAATATACTATGTGGACAAAAGTATTGGGACACACCTGTTAGGCGCCTTACTTCCAGGTGAAGGGCTTTGTCTTAATGCTTCAGCAGACCAAGACATCTTGGACAACGCTATAATTCCAAATTTGTGGACACTGTTTGGGGAAGAACCTTTTCTATTCCAGCATGACTGTGCCCCAGTGCACAAAGCAAGGTCCATAAAGACATGGTTGGATGAGTTCGGTAAGCAAGAACGTTACTGGCCCCCACAGAGCCCTGACCTCAACCCCATCCAACACCTTTGGGATGAACTGATTTGGAGATTGGCATTCTCACCCAGCATCAGTGCCTGACCTCATAAATGGTCTACAGAATGAATGGCAACACCACAGAAACATCAAAATCTTGTGGAAAGAATTCAATGAGGAGTGGAAGCTGTTATAGCTGCAAAGGGAGGGACTGACTTCTTATTAAAGTTTATGTATTTGAATGCAATGCCATTAAAGTCCCTACCAAACTGTGCTGTGCTCTCCAGGGCTTGATTTGCCCACCCTAACAAATAGCCTACCATCATGGGTTGAGCGTTTATTGGTCAGTACAGTGTCAAACTTCAGTGAATACACAAATGTTTCTCAGCCACAGTCTGAAGCTTGAAACAGAAAAATGTAGGCATAAAGTATGAGTCATGTCCAATTGACAGTTTGTCAGCTCATTGAGACCTGTCTATCCGAGTGGAAAATGCATTCCTATGGAAAAATTCGCTCTTTGCCTGACCCTCTAAACCAGTGCTGGGCAATTAAGTTCTATAGGGGGCCACATGAAAAATCTGAACTGTGTTAGAGGGCCGAACCAACGATAACATGAGCTTCATTCTGCTCAATATTAATTTTCTCCCATTGTAAAAAGCTGTAAAATATATATTTAATAAGCTGTTACTAGGCTTGTCACAACATTGGTGCTCGATACTATTTTCGATACTACAAGGTGAAAAAAACAAACACAGGAACTTTTTAATAAATAAAAGTGTGCTCAGGGGCCGTCGCGCCTGTTCTCTGCGGAGGAGAGCTTCGCGACACGCACATTTAAATCCCAAACGGGCTGTCATGTAAACATTGAGTCCTCCAGGTAGCCAAGGGAGGAGCTGCCTGCTGCAATGCCTGTTGAAAATTGTTGTAGTCTGCCAGCGATTTCCGTGAACCAGCGGAAGCAAAACTGGCATTTAAGTATCGATACCAGTGCTAATTGATATCAAACTCGATACTAAATTTTTGTATCGATTAGTATCTGAGAATCGATTTTTTTGACAACATTATTCATTTTTGTTTATTACTGACATACCGCGGGCGGGACAGGGATACCCAAAGTTAGGTGGCCTGCGGGCCGTAAAATGCCCAGGTCTGCTCTAAACCGTCCTGTGAGTGGCTGCTTGTGTTATGTAGGTGCTGCAAATAAGTCTAAGTTGACGATGGCATGTAATAAACAGTTGAAATACAGTTTTGACTCCCTTAATTGTCTCAGTAAAACTGATACTGAAGCTCACATATCTCATCTTCCTTTGCCCATACATGGAAGGTGATCTCAGGACTGGGCAGTGGACTTCCAATCAGACTGGTAGGGCTCACCTGATCTAAACAGAAAAAACATGTGAGTTACATATAGCATGGAGTGCAGGATTGCAGCCTGTGCTATCCTGACAATACGCACAGTGGCAATACGTTATGTCTTCCCACCTTTGCCGGCACAGGAAAGAATGTCATGGTAGAGCTGTAGTAATCTTGTGCTGTACTGGTCACAGTCTGTACCTCTGTCCTCTATACTCTCCTCTACAGCGGCCACAGCATCATGGAAATATTTCTCTACATCACCTAATTTCTGCAACATGAACCACAACATTTCTTAATACACTCCTCTGAAGGCGCCACAATAACTGAATCTGCATATGGACACTTAATTAATCCCAAATTTAACTCACTAACTTTCATAATTTCTCCCCAAACCAGTAACTTCTGACGCTACATTGCACACTGTCATCTAAAAAAATACAAAAGAATACAGGTTTCAAGACAGCTGCTACTACTTTTTTGCCTTTTGACATGCACTACATGGGTCTGTTTTTATAGATACAATCATACAGTGTCACTGCATCTGTTTGAAATTACTAAAGCTTTAAAACCATCACCTAATCTTGCATGTTTATTTAGAATGTTAGTCACTTATAATTAGAGTTAGAACTAGAATGCATTGCTGCAAGAAAATGCAAACTGCACGGTTGCTATGGTAACTGTGGTTGTTGCAAGGTGGTTGATGTGGTGTTGCTAGATGGTTGCTAATGGTGCAGAAGTTACATTCTGGGGCCTCTAACTTTTACTTATTAAAGGAGCATGAATGAGCTTTAAGTGGCTCATTCACCTGTGGGCAAGCGAGCCAACACTCAAGGAATGAGGAATGCTCAGCTCGAGCGAAAGAGCAGCAAAAAACATGGTGACATACATTTCTTTTTATAACTGACCTGTGCTTTAGTCTTCTAAAGTCTGTTTTATAACAAAAAAGTTGTGTTAAAAAACTAATTCTGCCCACAGTGGAATTTGAAGTAGGAACTCTCATATTATCTTGCTCCTCAGTGCACCACATAACCTGGAGGGGGGGTGGGGGGGGTGGGGGGGGGGGTATTAAAGGGCGTATATCAAGTGGCTGAGCATGGGTAGAGGGAGGGGGGATGTCATGGTGTAGCAGAAAGTTCATTTTAAAACCGCTTCCTTATTATCAACCAAAATGACAGTCACAAATGTTTTTCTTCCAATAAACGAGATTCCAATTCCATGAGAAAATGGTAAATGTGATTGTGTGGTTGCTATGGTAACTGTAGGCGTTACTATTCCAAATGGGCTCAGAGAAGAAGTGGCACCATTTTGGGGCTATAAAAAGAATCATAAAAATAAAACTTATGAAGAACAATAGTACTGAGGAAGTACACTAATAACACTGAACGAGAACATAGCATTTCCACAAGTAAATGCAAAGAGCATTTTGTAAATGCAAATTACATTCTGGCAGCTCTGACAGTAACTTCATTCAGAACAAATAAAATTTGTGTTTAAAAAAAATGCAGATTGGGATTGAAGTCCCTGATTTCTCTTTTCAGCATGTTACCGCTGACCCATGCAGAAGGGATATGAAAACCCTCACTAAATGTGTATATAAAGTGGATGAAAACAGGTCGGGGGGAAGCAACAAAATGGAACAAAAGTTCACTTCAAACAACCCTAACACCAGCAGATTGTGTCCTTATTAATCCCAAATGACAGTTACAAATGTTTTCATGCATTAAATTACAGCCACTGAGGGCTAAATATTTAGACACATTTACTGATGCACATGCCCTAAAACGGGTGGGCAAAAAACATGCATGACCTCAAAAGCCATTAAACCAGCAGTGAAAAAAGTCAGTCGGAGAAATAAAAGGCCATCTCACTTAAACTCTACACACTGAAACCCTACTAACACATTTTTACTCATTCCAGTCCTGGGGCTCATCTTTCCTAATCCTTTGTGCTTAGCGGCTGATAGTCAATGAGGAAATTAATTGATTTTAAATGATCAACCGATCAAAAAATGTATACAAGTGAACTACAAATATAAACATGTAAAACTCTGGAACAAAGCTGAAATCTTAAAACCTGTAGAACGAGAAGTGGCACTAAAAGTCACCTATAATAATAATAATAATCATAATAATAATAATAATAATAATAATAATAAAGAACAACAGAGTGATTGCTTCTGCAATCACATTAATACAACAAAAAGAAAAGCCATCACTCTTCTTTTGAGTGGTACAAATTACAATTACAAATATTTTCAAGCAACAATTACATAAACTTCAGGTCACCCTCATAGGCTACTCAGATATTCCATCATTTTATATAAAACTACTAACAGAAATTTTTGTAATTTCATGAATTTGTCCATTTTCTAATACAAAATATACGTTATGCATTATAAGCTTTTTTTCCCTCAAACTCAAAATAAAAAAGATGGTTTTTTTTCAGAAATTGTTCGCTTCACACATCTGAAAGCTGAAAATACAAGAATGATGATGATGGGTCATTCTTTTTTCTACCCACTAAAATGACACACATCAGCAGATGATGGACTTCAAATGTGTCTTGGTTGATCCACTACATTCAGAGTTAAAGTCTCAGACATATTTTTATATTATTGACATACATTCAAAATACTTATTATACGTTAGATTTCACATAAACGAACAGACCTCCAGAGCATCTGCAAGTTGTCGCCCATTGCACTGTCTCCCCAGTCCAGCCTGCAGTGTGTGCAGTAGGACCCTGCGCTGGTGCTTCAGTGTGTCCCAGTCCACGGCTCCACAATTTACATCAGCCCTAACAGCATTCAGCAGAGTCTGAGGAAACACGGCCTGGTCCACAAAAACAAACACCCTGTGCAAGGCAAATGAGATAATTACTTATGGATTTAGAATGGCAATGTTAGGACCTTTTTTTTCCAAAGCATTTGTTAGAAAAAAACTACTAAATGTACAGTAAATACTAAAAGTACATTCATGAGGGTTACGTTCCAAGAGCACCCGTGAATTGTGAAAACCGCAAGTTTGGTAAGTGGTTTAAAAAAAGGCTTTTTTTATAGTGTGAACCCTAAATATGGCCCCAAATATAAACTCAGCTTAATATATTACCCTTGAAAAATGTAAAGGTAAACCTGTATCCATACTGTACAGTGTACACTGAACTGCTGTCTCCCACAGTGCTAGAATGTAAAATATCGATGTTACCCCTGTATAGACTGTACTGTAATTCATGCATGCGCATTTTCTTTGGCATGCACTGACATTTTCTTTGGTATAAGCAGGGTAAATACAATAATAAATTCATTTAATTTACAATGATTAAAAATACAGGGCGCTAAGAAGAACAAAACAAAAAAGACAGAATACTCAGCGAAACACTCAAGATAATTTCAAGCAGGAAACTGTTGTGATGCGGGAATGCTGGACTGCAGCTGTCAGAGATGCGCCACAGGGTAGCAGCCAATTAGCAGCAAGGAGAAATTAATAACGCTCTCAGATTGGCTACTTTCAAATCTCCCGCCTCTGAGTACAGGAGGTATTTCACCATCCCAAGACACCTTTCTTAGTGTTCTCTCAACAGTAACAAAAAATGTATAGTTATTTTTTAGATGGAAATGTAGCTGAATTTACATTAATATTTATGTTACAAAATTAATAAACTATATTGTTCTTAATAGTTTAGCACTAAAATGCATGAAAAATTGTATACTGCCACGAAAAAAGCAAAAAAAAATGCGGAGGATATCTGTGGTTTCTGCAAATTAGCGGGGTTTACTGTTTATTGTATTTACTGAGTAAAAGTCTTCACCCGCTAAGAAAAAATACAAATCAACATGAAGCCATAAAAAATTAGCAAAATCCTGGTTATACCAATAAACAAGAACACTAAGAACACAGTTTTGATTCTGCACTTCTCAGTGCACTCCAGCTGCTGCAGGTTCCATCCACAGTACACTAGATATGATTTAATAAAGGACTGGTTAGATAAACTACATTCATTCATTATCCAAGCCACTTATCCTTAACCAGATCCATGGTAGATAAACTACACTCCTACCAAAATATAGGACCCAAAAAAAAAGAAATAGTAGATGGAAATGACTTTCTTAAGGAGAGGTTTCAAAATGACTAAGCCTACACACTCACACAGTTGAGGTGTATTGTTTATTGGTTTGTCTGTGTTACTCTAATTTAAGTTTTGATTTTAGCCGAGCCTCGCACCATTGGCCCTGGGATAGGCTCCGGGCACCCGAGACCCTAGTAAGGATTAAGCAGTTCCAGAAAATGAATGAATAAATGAATGAATGAATGAATGATTTCAAACAAAAATAAGCTTACTGCCCAGAAATGCAACCCCCATTTTTCCTCCCCCAGTTGCAGACAACTGGAGCTCATTTTGGAAGGCACCTAAGCAGTGTCATCACATCCCATACAAATTGAGCAGAAGATGCTGACTTAGAGAAGTACAACTGATTAAAAGCTTCATTCAGAACCCTCTGCATTTTCATCCAACATGAGGCACCACATGCTTCTTTGGCATGAAATGGAGGATGCTGAACACGAAGCCTCATACATCAAGAGATAGAGAGGGGGTGGGGGGGGGATGGACTGAAAGGACTAAGTAGTAGACTTAAGCTACCCAGCAGGCCTTTTGTTTTTGTTTTCTCATGGTGCATGTAATTATGCTGTAAAACACACTGTGGTGTAAATAAAGCATGATATTCACTTGCGCTTGACCAAGTTACTGAGGTCTCATGAGGTTTCCTGGCCACAGTGGTCCATTCCATCCTTGGATCAGTGCCACATAGTTTCTCAGATGCTAAAGTCTATCACTTTATATGCAGAGACACTAGAGGCACTGATTTGTGTGTGACAATCTATGGTACCTTCTTTCGATGACGAGCACTGAAAGCTGCACCTGCCTGCACACGTGCATGGCACATCTGCAGAAGAAAGCACTCAGCATGCAGAATGAGGACAGAAACCTAAATGAGTCACCCTGATCTGATCACTGATGCTTACCATTGACATCTCACCTTTCTTGCTTCTTTTATACATAACAATTATCGACTTACTTTTTGAAGTATCTACTGTATGCACTGTAAATAGTCCCTACATCAAGACCTAACCTTTAGAGGACAGAACTAAAGTATGTGTTGTAAAATGTGTTGTGTATTCGTATATTGATTTCATTGTGTTGATATCAAAACGTCAACAACCTGTTAACCTTTTAACCCGTATGTTATGTAATATTCACCACTAAGACTGCCGACTGTCATTGTAGGAAAACAAAATAAAAAGAATTCAGTTGTTCTGTTGTAAAATGAGTTTTGTGGGAAGTTTTAGAAAAAGCTGTTGAATGAATAAATGAATAATCTGAATAAAGATATTTTACATTGTCTGCTGGTGGTATGTAGTGTGAAGCTAAGAAGAAGGATGGATGGGTGAGTAAGTGTATAGCTAAACGAAACTAATGAAATAAACATCGATGAAGTGTTAGACTGTTACCTTTCACGAAGGACATAGTGTTCATTCTTTAGGCTGTGCTCAGCAATGACCCGCCTTTGATACAAAGCGCCTGCAACCAATCAAAAAGTGTGTCTGTTGTATCACCACATGCATGATGAATTGGAATGTATGAATAGAGAAATACATTTAAGTGATCCACATTTGTGTAAAGTGCTTTTTCACAGGTATCGTTGCAAGGTTGGCCAAGCTTTACAGACTGTTAAGCAAAATCTCTTTCATACTCACTCATAATGAGAAACTACGCAGAATGCTTTCAGACTACACGCTGTGTGCAACCTTTCACACACTTACGCAATAAACATCTGCTGAAATCAATGACACATTCTATGATGACAAAACTATGATGACAAAATTGAGTTGTTCACTGCCTAATAGGTTAAAGCTTGTCCAACATGGCAACAGTTGCTACATTTCTGTAATGATTACCTGGGACACTGTGTTCCATTTTTATGAGTTTAGCATAGTTGAGCCCTATAGAGCAGTAAGGCTCAGGTAGTGTAACTAATCGATTCAAACAGGCATAAATCCTCCCTCTTAGGTCATCAGGAACGTACGCAGACTGCCAGAAATGGAAAAGCTGATAAGTTGCATGTCTATTAGACAACAAACATCTTGTAAAGCGAAAACAAAACTTAAAATGAGTAAAATAATAAAAAAGACAGCAAGTTCTGGACTAAAAGACAACAAATTCTGGACATTTGAGTCATGTTGAATGTGTACCTCCTTTTGTGCAAAGTGCAGTTTTGAGATTAAACACAAAGGAAGAAAACTGACCTGTATGACTGTATAGACCAGTGTGTGCAGTAAAGGGATGATCCAAATTTTGGAGTCAATCCTGTCTGCCTGGAAAATAGGTTTTTGCAATCAGTCTTAGAATATAATATATGCCATATGGACAAAAGTCTTGGTACACCTGACTATTACACTAACAATGAACTTTAATGACATTGCATTCAAATATATAGACTTTAATATGGAGTTGCAGTAAATTTAAAGGCAAAAGCTGACAGCAACCAAGGGACTTTGTTACTTCTCGTTAACATGTATTTACAGAAAAATTGTGGGGCACTAACCTTTTCAAGCTCCTTAACCAGTACCCTCAACAGAGAGATATTAGTCGAGGGATTACTCTCCATCTTCTTATGTAGAGTCCATCTCAGCATCCCTTGACAAAAAGCATATTTTGACACATGATACAGTGGCAGGTGTTAATACAACCCATTATTGAATAAAAATGTTTTATAAAAATGTTGTTTCTGGATAACAGGTAATCTGGATAACAACGAATGAAACTCTCAGGATAACTTCATTCGTTCTTGACTACATTAGTATTGTTTTTCAAAAGCTGTCCTTTTAATTCTCCAAGTATTAGACTGTGACTTAGAGAGAAGTGAATTTGGCAGTACCTTTATTACAGGCTGCGCGAGCTTGAGTGTCAGTGTCCAGTTCTCTGAGAATGGCGTGCACACGGCGATAGAGGTTAGACTCTATAGCTGAAGACACACTAGCCCCTGCAAAGACAGTTACGTTATGGTATGTGTACCTTTTATTTTCCATGGTAGGACCAGATGAACACCTTGCCTAAGTGACAATTTTAACTCTCTATTACGATAAGATAAGATAAGATAAGATAAGATAAGATAAGATAAGATAAGGGAATCATTTATTAGTCCCACAGGTGGGAAATTTGCATAGTTACTTTAAAAAAGTACACAGAAGAGAAGAAGAAAGAAGAAGCAGCATAACCAACAGATACGACACAACAGTATAATATAACAAGTACACTTTGCAAATATTACAAAAATAGAAATACAGGAGATTATAATAAATATGAGATGAAAGAATGACATATAAATGAAATATGACATATAACATGTAAAAATTCCTTTGCTACGCATTGATTTTACATGTCTCTTTGCCTTTAACATTACATTAAGTGGTGCACTCCTCCTTTTAGTTCTTCTTTAGTTTTACTTTTCTAGTCATCTTCCTTCCTTTGACATCTGGAAAGGAAGCTAACCTCAGAACATGAATTCACACAGAACAGCTATTGAATTTTTGAGTCAGCACCTGTGGTGTTAGAGGTATGAGCAGCATGACAACCCACTCTGCTCTACCCTGCTGTTGAACTAAGTACTGGATAATGAAACATAAAATGGCAGCCAGATAGAGGAAATTCATTGAACTTTGTCATAGCTATAGTGTAATTCCTTGGGCAAGAAAAGAAACCTTATGTGCCAGTGCTAATGACTTCTTGGACCCGATGTAAATACCAGTTAGCTAAATTAAACAGATATGATAGATGAAAAAGTTTCACAGTGAGTAGGTTTCTGGTTCTGGTTTCTTCCCACAGTCCAAACACATGCATGTCAGGCAAACTGGAGCTGCTAAATTGCTGCTAAATGCAGCGGCATGTGTGTGTGTGTGTGTGTGTGTGTGTGTGTGTGTGTGTGTGTGTGTGTCTGCTTTCTCTGCTTTCTACCCCATGGGATAGACCCCAGCATCACCTGTAAGCCTGCTTAGGATCCCAAGTGACTCAGATGATAAATGAGTTTTAATAAAAATCTATTTAATAACATATTTGAAGCTCTGTGTTTATGGTTGATTCTTGGTCCTTTTCAGAAGGGTTTCAAAAGGACTAAAAAGTTTTCTTTCACAAAACAGAATACCTCCTCCAAACCTCTCAATGAAAACACATTTAAAAGAACTTTTCATGCAATATATAGAACTTTATATACACTATATGGACAAAAGTACCTTTACACCAGCAGGGACTTTAATGACATTCCATTCAAATACATAGACTTTAATATGGAGTTGACCCCCCGCCCCCCTTTGCAGAAATAACAGCTTCCACTCTTCTTGAAAGACTTTCCACAAAATTTTGGAGTGTTTCCGGAAGAAATTTGTGCCCATTCATTGTGTAGAGCATTTATGAGGTTAGGCGCTGATGTTGGATGAGAAGATCTTGTTCACGATCTCTGTTCCAGTTCATCCCAAAGGTGTTGGATGGGGTTGAGGTCAGGGCTCTGTGTGGGCCGGTCAAGTTCTTCCACACTGAACTCATCCAGCCACGTCTTTATGGATCTTGCTTTGTGCACTGGGGCACAGTCACGCTGGAATAGAAAAGGGCCTTCTCCAAACTGTGACCACAAAGTTGGAACCATGACGTTGTCCAAAATGTTGTCCAAAAGATTGAGCTTCACTGGAAGTAAGAGGCCATCTGAATTCAATAATTAAGAGGTGTGTCCCAATACTGTTGTCCATATAGTGTAAATGTGTAGGTTACTATTATACAAGAAAAAAATGGGGGTCATCTCACCCATGTGAACTTCTGCTCCCATTTAATCTTACCTGTTTTCTCCATCAGTGTTCGGATTCTAAGCGATAGTTCCACATGACATGAAGGATGTGAAGATGTTGACACAAATGACTTTGCAGCTGTGAACATAAAACACTTTTGGTTTCATATGGACTACACATTGGCACAGCGAGCACAGCAAGGCAGAAGCTATACATAGACTCTGAAGTTCTGAGAAAAAAAAGTATTCACAATGTAAAGACAGATGTATATACGATGTATTAGATAATATGTACATATCAGGGATGAAAAAGAGAGGTAAGAATATTCTGCTAGTGGAAAGGCCTTCACAGGTATTGAGAGGGCAGTTTTTCTCATGTCAGATATGTAAGTGTGTAACAGCAGAAGTTGGAAAATACAGCCATGGAAAAAATAAGAGACCACTTTCCCCTTTTTTCTGTTTACTGTTTGTACAATTTGCAGCAATGTGTGTGTGTGTGTGTAAAATGCACCGATTGCTTTTCTTTTATGGACCATTGCAGTGTGAACTGTGTAAACAATAAAAAATGCCTCCATATGTGTTGTGAGTGCAGTAGTGATTGCAGAGCAGCTTTTCTCTGTGCTGTATTCCAGCAGCTTCACTCCTGATTCAGTTTACTGATGGGATGAAACAGAGTCACACATACACACACTATGCTCTTAACACTACTGTTATAATAGTTGCAATTGTAAAGTAATGTAAGAGTGTTGTGTAGTTCAACGTTTCCAAGGTATAATAAATTATTTGTATGTGTTATTTTTTCATTTTCTCCAAACATTTTTTGGTTTGGAACTTTGGATCAACAGTATATAAAACAATAGTGACATGCATATTTTACACAGACCCGCACATTACAAACGCAATAACCAGAAAAAAAATGATGCAATTTCTTTTCTTTTTTTTCATGGCTGTATATCCTTCTTAAAGGTTGCTTACACCATCCATTCACATGCTGACACACGATAACGAGTAAAGGCCAGTGTAGTTCATCGCTAAAGGAAAAACATTCTTTTTCCAGCAAGTAATCACAATGACCTTTAGCTGTAATCTGGCACAACAGTTTTTGCATGTTTTTTGTGGAAAACACAAGACACGCACATTTATCCGACCAAAGTAAACTGAGCCTTTGACTGACTACTCAAAACCACTGACTGACCATGCATTACATACAGCTCATGTCAAGCTTACAATTATACCACTTCCCAATCAACCCATTCATAAACTGCTTTCAGAAATAGTGTGAAACCCAGTTTCACAGGGTGAAAAATGAATGGGATTTTAACTGACACATATCCCCCTATCCCCTAGCAGGCAAACCAACTAGCTCAGCTGATTTGTGTAAAAATGCTATAATTTTGATTCTTTTTTTTCTTCTTCTATCCATTGTATGTAGCATGGTGTAGTCAAACGCCAGGTGCTAAGAAGTGGACAAAAATCACTGTAACTCTTGAGAATTACATAAAAAAGTGAAAAATTATGATTGCTGTTAAATTAGCATAGGGGCAATAAGAAATACTGAAACTCACAATTAGTTAATTTCACATAGTAAAGTAATATAAACCAAGTGCATTAGTTTATGTATCACATTAAGCATCCTGACATCAAACTTGCTTTTGTGGCTCCGTTGGCCATGTTTGATGGCAACTTTGTTTATAATTAGTATGTCACCATTGTTTTAATAAGACTGTCCCTTTAACCATCACTTCTGAGTCAATATTATACCCTAATTATGTACTGCAGTTATAATTCCCTCCTAACTGTTTTACATACATATTGGTTTCATGATGTTACAGAATAATTTTTCAGATATGGTGATGAATTTCAGTTCATTTTATTCCATACACTTAGTGTGATGGCGATTACTACACTGTCTCCCAGGTCATTGTGGGCAGTGAAGCGACTCTTATGAATTAATTTCCATAAGAAGTGATTGTAATGAGGAATAGTGCAGCATTGTGAAATGAAAGCTGTAGACACTGTAGGCCTTCAAAAGAGTGAGATGTGTTCTCACTTTCTGCCATAGTCTCTATATGTAGATAGCATGCAGAAGAAAATACAGCACACACAATGCATATGGCATTACATTAAAAATCTAGATGCCACACGCTAAACAGACAACATTCATAAGCCAAAAAGGAGCAAAGAAAGTTTTTACTAAACATTTAATACAGAATATAAACGATTGCTTAGTTGCTCTAATGTGAAAGTTATTTGTTTCACACCATTATGTCCAAAAAATATAAAAATAATTCAATAGTATTTAAGCACATTTAGGGACATTCCATAACATTTTTAATGAAAACTGTTTTTAGTTTGGGAAAGTTTGCCATCTCACAAACCAAAGAATGTCTTTGAGTGAGCTAATATATTATGTGGGTATAAATATAACATGAAGCACAATATTTCACTTTAAATTAAATGTAAACCCAAATATATTAGGGTATATTTATATTATAATATTTAAATATAATATTTATATTCCCACAGGTTAATTTATTGTTGGAAAGTAACTTTTTTGAAATGGACGTTTTCCATAAAAAATTCAAAGATATCTTCACAATATCAAGTTTTTATGTAGCATTATTGATATTCTATCAAGTTTATGAATGATTCATTCTGGCATGCAATATGTGAAAGCACACTTTACAATATAACAATTCATTTTGGAGTCCAAATCCTCTTTTCTTTTTTTAAAATAAGGATATTTATGTGTCATTAACATTACAGATGTGCTATGACTCCTTGTTTCATAAGTTTTTTTGGTGTAATGTATTTGACTAGTAGCATATATATATATAAAGTACTCAGAAATACATATAAAGTACATATAAAGTACTCAGAAATTATGTAAACATTTTTTAGAGGTAATGCATTCTTTTATTTCTTGGGTCTTTTGCTATTCTACTATTTTGGGGATCTCTTATGTACAGAATATCAAGCAGAGACACCATACTTTTTGAATGATATAACAGCTAATAAATATAGCTGTAAAAAGACGCAATTATTTTGCCTCCCAATGTTTAAACCATCCCTAGTGTCCCTTTTTTGTTCTAAGCGAACAAGCATAAAAAAAACATTTTCTTCCGCTTAGAAAGTCATTTTTAAAGAATACAAACAGTTCCAAGTATGAACAGTGTTTCAGAAATCAGACCTGACATATGGAGCATGAGAAATGTATCAATAGTATCTGTCTGCCCATATATTGTATAAAGTCACACTATTGAAAGAAATGCCTACAACAGTGTATCATCACGTTTTTTCAAGATTCAACTGAAAAACCAAAGATACGATGACAGTTCTGTGGGCTAGTGTGAAAAGATCGCAGGCATCACTGGCTTCAGTGGTGGCATGTCAGGCCTTCACCCTCCAAAATGTGTCGTTACTAATATGTGATAGAAGTCAGCCTATTACTGCCTTCAAAGAAACACGAGAAATATAAATAGCTAAACTTCTAGAAGTTCCCTCCTGTAAACGGGAGTCGAATGATTTTTATAAAAAGGCTGCAACTGCTGCAAACAGAAGAATGAAACCAACAGAGTTTTATATCACAGACGAACCACTTTTGTTTTTTTCAAGAACCTTTCTTGTTTGGTTTCAATTTTTAAAGACCCCCTGTTGAACGGCTCTACATTCTCCAAACTTCCCCCTTAAGCACATTTATTTTTAAGAGCCAACACAAGGTCACAGAAAATGTTGACATACCGTTGATGAAGCAGCAATATATATTTAGAATGCCTTTGAATCCAGCAGTTCTCTTCAGTACAACTGCCAGTAAGCGCAGCCGTGCATCGAGGTCACTGTCAGTAAGCCTCTAACTCTCTTCCTCATTAAGCCACTCTGTCTGTATGAAGCTAACATGTGTATTTCTAGGGGTGGGGTGGAGGGGCCACGACACAGTTTTAGCTGGTGTCAATCAAAGACTGCAAGCAACCACACACATACACACACATACATACAAACAAGCACGGCCTCCACTTCCTATTCTCTTTTTAAGAGGTGCAACAATGGGTTTCCTGTCTTCTAAATGTGTAGGCGTACGTTGTATGGCTTATGACATATTTATAGTCTAAATTTAAGCCTCTGAATAACCTCAAGGTAGAATTAGGCAGGACACAGCTTTGGAGAACCCCCAGCCCATAGCATGCCAAACAAGCGAGCAGTTCAGTGTGTCAACCTGAAAATGTGTAACATTTAAACCTATAGTTAAGAGAATGCTTATCCGATTATTATGAGAAAGTGACCTTTCTGTTGCATTGGAGGAAAGATGCATGCATAATAATATTGAAGGTCTGTTTTGAATCAAACGTACATACATAGCACAGTTTAGTTAGATCAATAAAATATGGGCTTTTCAAACTGTCAAGAATGCATCTGATCTTTTTCATGACATCTTAACAGCAAACAGCTTCTCTGGAGTCACGGTTTTGCCTATATTCATGATGTCTACTGCAACAAAGCCTTGCATCTGTCAGAGGAAAGAAAAATACTCTTTAACCTCAATGTAAGCTAATATAAAATGATTTTTTTTCCTATTAAATCATTTTGAATCATTTCTATTGGCCCATTCATCGTGAAATGTCCACACCATGTCAATGGCAGTAGGAAAATTAAGTGAAAGAAACAAAAGAAAATGTAAAAAAATTCTTTTGACAGTGAGGACTGACTGGCATATGTCAGTAAATATGTAGAACAAGTGCCCATACATGCCCTCCATGCCTAAGGCTGTGAAGCCCAACATATAACGAAGGTATGGGGAAAAAAAGGGGGTCACATGTCTAAGACAGGTTTCGTAATGCAGGGATGGTTTTAAGTCCCAGCTGCACTATGTGCTGTCTATGGCCAGGGTGCCTCTCAGTGCAGCTGGTGAAATCTTTGTTTGTATCTTATATTCCTTATAAGATACAGAGATACACTCACACTTTGCCTGTGATGCTGAAAACGTTTTAATATCGGTCTTTCTCCACTGCACAGATCTCTCATTTGACACGGAACATTGCAACATTAGACACAAGGTTGAGAGAGAGAAACGTGACAGGACATAAATGACTGCTTTAACACATTTACATTTACGGCATTTAGCTGACGCTCTTATCCAGAGCGACGTACAACAGTGCTTAAGTCGTCTACATCTGT
>JBBJLS010110003.1:0-18985 GCA_037577275.1 Bryconaethiops microstoma
CCCTCCTAACCCACCCCAAAACACCCACCGCCCTTACCCCCACACACACACACCCCAAAACACCCACCCCCCTCACCCCCCCACACACACACCCCAAAACACCCACCTCCCTAACCGCCACACACACACCCCAAAACACCCACCCCCGCAACTCCCCTTACAAACACCCCAAAACACCCACCCCTCTCAAACCCCCTCAGAAAGACCCCAAAACACACACATCCCTCACCCCCACACACACACCAAAACACCCACCCCTCTCAACTCCCCTGACAAACACCCCAAAACACCCACTCCAAAACAACCACCCCCCTCACACACCCCCCCCCACACCCCCCAAAAAACCCAGTACTCTCAGCCCCCTTCACAAACACCCATCACTCTCACCCTGCCACCCCCCCCAAATAAAACCCCACCACAGAACACCCACTTCACTCTCACACAAACCCTTCAAAACACCCCTAGCCTTTACCACCCCCTCACCCCCTCAAAGCCACCCCATAACAATCCAGGCCCAAATACTGACCACACGCTGTTTTTTTCTGTGTATTTGTGTGTGTGTGTGTTCAGGTATCAGCAGATCTTACACAGAAACCTGGTGTACCTGGCCACGATAGCAGACTCCAATCAGAATATGCAGTCCCTCCTACCTGCCGTAAGCCCTGCCTACCGCTTACCTACCGCTAATTGCTTTTCTTTTTTCCTTCTTTTATTCCTTGTGGTTCCTTTGTTTGGTCCTTTCTTTTTTATTACTTACATTCATTTTCTTTTTCTTTCTTGCTCTCCTTTCCTTATTTAATCCTTTTAATTTGAAAAATAAAATGTAATTTATTTAACGTTTGTCAGTTACTGTGGGTTTTTAAAAATTCAGTTTCTGTTCTTTATTTCTGTATTAAACTGACAGTTCACTAGTAATTCAGAGCTGAATAACAGCTAAATCTTTCTCTCTCTCTCTCAGCCTCCTAATCCTGGGATGAGTATGGGTGGGGGTGGGATTGGGCCGAGTGGGGGTCAGTCTTTACACTCTCAGACTAATCTGAACGACAGTATGGGCTCAGGTCTACCCCCCACTTCACTAATGCAGAGCCAACTCAGCAATGGTCAGTTTCCATACCCACACACGTGTCTGTATGTCCATCTGATCGTCTGTCCATCCTTCTGCCTGTGTGTCTCTCTGTCTGTCTCTGTCTGTCGTCCATCCACCCGTCTGTCTATCTACCTGTTTATCTATCTGTCTGTCTCTCTATCTGTCTGTTTGTCTATCAGTCTGTCTGCCTGCCGGTTTGATTGCCACTCTTATCCATTTATGCCCTGCCTGCGCATCCTTCAGACCCGTGTCTTTCTTTCTATCTCTTTCCTCTCTCTCCCTTTCTTCCCCCCTTTCTCTCTCTTTCCTCTGTCTCTCCCTCGTCTCCCACTCTCCCCATTTCAACAAAAAAATTTAATTTACACAGTTTTCTCTAACAATTCTTGAAAGTAATCATCCATTCATAATAACCAATTAGCATGGTGCCTAAATCGTCACACACACTCCTCAAACTGTGTGGTGGTGTTCAGTAATGAACTGATTCTGACACTGTACGACTCACAATTATCTGTAAACATGGACTGATAGACTTGCTTATGTGTTTGACACTGTACCACTCACTCTTATTTACAAACGTGGACTGATAGTCTCGCTTATATAGTTTTGACACTGTACCACTCACTGTTATCTGTAAACATTAACTGTTAGACCCCCTAACAGTGAGGAACATAAGTATTTAAACACCCTGCGACTTTGCAAGTTCTCGCACTTAGAAATCATGGAGGTGTCTGAAATTCACATTGTAGGTGCATTCCCACTGTGAGAGACAGAATGTAAAAGAAAAAAAATAAAAAATAAAAAATCAGGAAATCACATTGTATGATTTGTAAAGAATGTCTTTGTTTTGCGCTGCTGCACACTAGTATTTGAACACCTGAGAAAATCAGTGTTAATATTTGGTACAGAAGCCTTTGTTTGCAATTACAGAGGTCAAACGTTTCCCGTAGTTCCTGACTAGGTTTGCACACACTGCAGCAGGGATTTTGGCCCACTCCTCCACACAGATCTCCTCTAGATCTGTCAGGTTCTGGGGCTTGTGCTGAGCAACACAAGAGTTTCAGCTCCTCCAAAAATTTTCGATTGGATTTAGGTCTGGAGACTGGCTAGGCCACTCCAGAACCTTGATATGCTTCTTAGGGAGCCACTTCATGGTTATCCTGCCTGTGTGCTCCAGGTCATTGTCATGCTGGGAGACCCAGCCACGACCCATCTTCAGTGCTCTCACTGAGGGAAGGAGGTTGCTCAAAATCTCACAATACATGGCCCCATTCATCCTCTCCTTAATACAGTGCAGTCGTCCTATGCACCTTAACATCATGCACCCCCAAAGCATGATGTTTCCACCCCCGTGCTTCACAGTAGTTATGGTGTTCTTTAGATGCAACTCCTTCTTTTTCCTCTAAACACGGCGAGTGAAGTTGAGACCAAAAAAGTTCTATTTTGTTCCCATCTGACCACATGACTTTCTCCCATGCCTCTTCTGGAGCAAATGGTCATTGGCAAACTTCAGACTGGCCTGGACATGTGATGACTTGAGCAGGGGAACCTTCTGTGCAATGCATGATTTGAAACCATGACGGCGTAGTGTTCTACCGACAGTGTCCTTTGAAACTGTGGCCCCAGCTCTCTTCATGTCATTGACCAGCTCCTCCCGTGTAGTTCTGGGCTGAATCCTCACCTTTCTTATCATCAGTGATACCCCACAAGGTGAGATCTTGCATGGAGCCCCAGTCCGAGGGAGACCGACAGTTGTCTTTAGCCTCTTCCATTTTCTGACAATTACTCCAACAGTTGATCTATTTTCACCAAGCGCTTGGCAATTGCCCCGTAGCCCTTTCCAGCCTTGTGGAGGGCCACAATTTTGTCTCTGGTGTCTTTTGACAGCTCTTTGGTCTTGCCCACGGTAGCCATTGGCGTCTGACTGACTGTGGGGTGGACAGGTGGCTTTAAAGAGCTCAGACAGGTGCTACTAATTAAGATTACTAAGTGGAGTAGAGGTGGACTTCTTAAAGCCAGAGTAACAGGTCTTTGAGAGCCAGAATTCTTGCTGATTGCCAGGTGTTCAAATACTTATGTGCAGCAGTGCAATACAAATAAATTCTTTACAAATCATACAATGTGATTTCCTGAATTTTCTTTTTACATTCTGTCTCTCACAGTGGGAATGCACCTACAATGTGAATTTCAGACCCCTCCATGATTTCTGTGTGGGAGAACTTGCAAAATCGCAGGGTGTTCAAATACTTATGTTCCTCACTGTATGTGGTGTCTGACACAGTACAACCCTCTGATATCTGTAAACATGAACTAATTGACTTGCTTATGTGGTTTCTGACCCTGTCAGCATAGCTAAACACACCAGCAGTAGCACCGAAGCTGAACCCTTTCCATTCTTCAGTCCAAGCTTCTAGATAACAGTGAGTCGTACAGAGTTAGAACCTGCATAAGCGAGTCTATTAGACATGACTGAACACCTTCACATAATCTAGAGTTAGATGGAGACTCTTGCACCCAAACAGTGAAAAATATGTCTAACAAATAGCCACTGGAGATTCAGCCATGTGTGCGGAACTCCATAATGGACACACTGGGCTCTACGTGGGTGCAGAAACCGAAATTTTACATTGAACACAGCCCCTCCTAGAGGAAGTAGGGAGTGTTTCAGATACAGACGCATGTATTATGAACAGATTAGTAGTTGAAGAAAAAAAAAAGATAGGATCGGATTGGCTTGTGTACCAAATGCTCGAGGGTATCAGTATTAGACATGAAATAATAGTATCGTGCCACCTCTAATAAAAACAGATAGCAGTTTCTGGTGTAGAGCACGGCCATAGCAACAGTAAAGGGAGATGGTGTGGTCTTGGCTGATTGATACACATGGGAAAAACTGTATAAATGAGATTTTCTGCCCCTCCCATTCCTTCTCTTTCTTTCTTTCTTTCTTGTTTTTTAACGTTGTGGTCAACTGATGAACTGAATGTGTGGCTGAATGTGTAGAGTCATGCCTTATTCTGCCTTTCCTGCGCGGTCTGACTGTCAGTGTGTGTTGTCAGGCCCCAGCCACGCCCCCATGCAGCAGCAGTCCGGCCCTGGGCCCTCCACCTCCAGCAGCCACGGCTCTGGGCCTGGCTACAGCCACTCTGTGCCCTCTTCTCAGGGCACCACACCACTCCAGGGGCAGGGGGGCTACCCATCCTCCTCCCGTGCCAACCTCAACATGCAGTCAAACCAAGGTGAGCTCCTCAGAGCGCTCGCCTGCCAATCACACCCAGCTGAGACATGGGATTGGATGAGGTGGGACCAAGGGTGTAGTCTAGTCTAGGAGGGGTGCTATACCTGGTTGCCAAGGTTACGGAGAGGAGTGTAACTAGGTGGCAGCTTCGCTTAAGGAGTTGTGAATTTTATGTGTTAGCTATGTGTTTCCCCCTACAGAAGTAGTTAAAATAGCTATTGGTAGCTAATATTATGTTTATATTTTAGCTATCAATATGCATTTAAGTTTTTTTTAAAAAATTTTTTTTAATTCACCAATTTCAGTGTGTATTCTGAATAGTGGGCCAGTGTAGCAGAAAAATAGACAGCATCTGTGTGCATTAAGGGGAGTTACGCCCATTTTTCTAAAATCCCCCCCTAATAACGTGTTTAAGATGTAAACAGAGGGGTTCTAAGTGAGTTTGGTGGATCTAGAGAAACTCAGCAAGTCAGAACTGTTTACAGTGGTGGCGAATGGAACCAGACACCTGACTCTAAAAACTCCCCCACAGAAAGATATTCCATTAAGTAGTTGTGGTTACACTACGTGTTGGGTGGGATGTTGCCCCTACCAGAGCTTTGAGAAACTTTTGTTCCTAAAACTAAAGCCGTTCATGGTGGAGGAATACATGCAGAGCGCTATGAGGCCAAATAGTCTCTGGAGAAAAGTGATTTAGTTCAGATACTCCACTATTTTACCATCATCAACATCCATATAAACACTCAGAGACACATGGAATTTAATGGGGGTTGATGGTAAATGAAACGGCATTATATGTCTTTGAGGTGTTTGGTTCCATTTACCTCCACTGTAAATCGTGCCCTACTGGTGTATGCAGAACGCAGGAGTGGGATGATTGCATTAGGGCTCTGGTCCGTAAATAAGAGGCAGCTAAAAACAAACACATTCAGTTCATCACTGGGAGTCCGCCCCTTCCTCCGCGCTTTAATATTTTACTCTGTTCTTTTAACAGGCTTCCCTGATCTTTGACCTTCTCCCGACATGCTGCCCCCTTTTGTTTCCCCCTGACTGTCAGCGTTCCTTCTTTGTGCAAGCACTTACCCTAGCTTGGCTTCTGCTCTCTTATTTATTTATTTATTTTTACCCCACAACCTATTTTTCGGTCCCCTCCCAGCTTTTTTGATGCAGCTAAGGGTTTCTCCTTGACCATCACGACCTTTCTTGACAAGAATGTTTTGACTGTAATTTGCTGTTCCCATGGTAACGTGTGGTGTTACCCCCCTCCTGGTTCTTCTCAGTATCTATGATGCATCAGCAAGGTGCAGGACCCCACTATTCATCATCCCAGGCCGGGGGTCAGCATTACCAGGGCCAGCAGTCCATGGGCATGATGGGTCAGGGTAACCAGGGCAACAGCATGATGCCGCAGAGGCCCATAGGAAGCTACCGCCCCCCTCAGCAAGGTAAGTGCTGGGTCCTGTTCCGGTTTGAGTTTTGGTGCTGGCTGGTGAGTGTTGGCGCTGGAGAATGTGGATGTTGTGGAGGACGTTCTCTGCAAGAGGAACAATCTGGAGAACTCATGACCTAAACAAGTATCAGCTTGTTTTTTTTGTCATTATGTTGTTGGATTGCTAGAGATTGCAAGATATCTGGGAAGTTCTTCAGTGTAACAGGGAGACGCCCAGACTGTTTGACAGGAGGAGGGGATATGGAGTCTGATGGGTGGGTGTGTGGCAGTGGCGGAGGAAGGATTTTTTTTGGGGGGGTAGCACTAACTGAGAAGCCATGCAGGACCGTAGTTAAGCAGGTTGTAAGGAGAGTGGTCTTTAGAGAGCTGGTGGAGCTCCTGGATGACAGTGGACATGGTGCTTGAAGGGGACGAGAACAGACATTTATCAGGCTGTCACTCCTTGTTCAGGAGCCCATAAATCTCTGCCTCCGCGCTGCGTCAGCAAACCGCTAAATATAGAGTCTGGGAGCTGCTGAGCGGCTGTGCGAACGTCTCTGTGATGGCGAACTTCAGGTTTCTGCTGCAGCAGCAAGACATGGAGATGTTCTGTGGGGGTGCCCCAGAAGATCTCATTTGCTTCCCCGAAGAACCATGTTTATAAAGAGATTTTTGCAAGTAAAGGACCTTGTAATAGTTCTTTTAACTTTCACAAAGATGTTTCTTCAAGAAATTATTCATTAGAAGGTTCTTCAGGGGATCAAATAGGGTTCCTCTGTTTTGTTTAGCTGTGATGACAAAAGCAATAGAAGCAGCTGAAGTACTGTCAGATTCATGGGGGTGTAACAATGCATAATTTGTCATTTTTCAACCAACTTTCAGTTCTAATTTATGTCAAAATTCGAATCAAGATTTGATTCAGTTTTCAATTTTAATGAAGTTCAAAATTCAATTACATTTTAGGCTTCATTTGATTTAGAGATTTGATTCAGTTTTTAATTATCATTGAGGTCAAGGTTCAATTCTGTTTTTTGTTTAAGATTCAGTTCAATTTTCAGATTGAATTGAGGTCTAGATTCAGTTCAATTTTAACTGAGGTCAAGATTTTTCCACTTTCGTGTGTGTTAAAATTGTTGTATAACTAAATTAAAGGTAAAGATACAAATTCTTAGGAAAAAATAGTCATTTGAATACTGTCATTAAATAAGAACCCTCAACTTTCTGACAAAAGACAGTAAATTAAAGACACTCAGAAGAGGGACTTTTTGGCAAACAGCTTTATATTTTAATTGGTGAATTTTAAAATTTTCAGTACTGTTTTGAAATCGTTAAAGCCTTATGGCTTGGTTGCCGTGGTTTCACCTTGTCTTGTTGAGTAATTCTGCAAAGCTAATGATGGAGATGTTTCTGGTTAGTTTTTACTATTCAGTGGAACGTTCTGTATTTGCTGTTTTGGGTGTGTATATAGATTTTGGTATACAGTACTGTGCAAAAGTCTTGAGCCACTTTTATTTCTTCATATTTTGCTTCCAGAGATCCATACTTTCTTGAATTTGTAACATAGTATTGAGGAACAGTTCTCCAGGCTTACTGAATGACTTGAAATAAAAGTATCTCTGATTTTCAGTCCAGTCCCTGAACAGTTTCAGAGAAATGTTTTTTGTTTGTTAAGCCACACAGTGACCTCCATATAAATCATTCAAGCAAAACAAAGAACATCTAACTTAAGTCTCGAACCAGTGAAGAAACAGGAGCAGATGATTCCAGATGATCAGGCGGTGGTCAGTATACTGGTGGTGCTGAATGCTGAGTGGTTGGAACAGTTTTATCTAGGCACCTTGAATCTTTAAGCACTTTGCAGCCTGTCACAGTAAAACATATGACCCCATTTATTTCATTTAATCTACTCAGTATGCCAAAGACAGTTTGACAGGCAGGAAAAAGTATTTTTGGCAAACAAGGTGAAGACTTTTACACAATACTGTATATACTGCTAGGGCAGCTCGTGGCCTAGTGGTTAGGGAGTTCACCCTCCGATCAGAAAGTCATGGGTTCAAATCCCAAGACTGCTAGTGACATCTCTGAGGTACCCTTGAGCAAGGTACCGTCCCCACACACTGCTCCCCGGGTGCTGTGTTCCTGGCTGCCTGCCAGGTAAATACAGAGGAAGAAATTGGTGCTGTTCACACTGTGTGCTGTGGTGTGTTCACATATGACTGAATGATTACTTTACATGTTATACTGTGTATGTACTGCTTTGGGTATGTATATATTGCACTTGGCTCTGTTGGTAAAGTCGTTGGTTAAAATCTGAAAAGAATTTGTGATATCTGGAGTTTCTGCGCACCAAAAACTTGCATTTCTCTTTTTTGGCCATGTTGGAATTCTCCTCAATTCATTTTAATTTTTTTCCCACTCAGTTTACACTGCGAAATTCCCTTTTTCATATCATCCCCTGGACTTTTCTTTTGCCCTTCTGGTCTTCAAGCATTAGAGACTTTTGTCTTGATGATTCCAGATTTTGTAATGAGCAGATCTGGTTGCACATTATTCCCTCATGATGACCTTAGTCCTGTTAATCCCACCTACTTTTAGACCCCTCTCCCCCCAACAAAGACGTGGAAGATTCCTAATCAGAATCTACTGAAGCCCATCCTTCTGTTCTGCTGTCGACCCCCAGAGCCCTGAGATCAGCTCTTTGGCTGATTGGATGATTAACCCTTAAATGCATGGGTACTTCTTTCAACCTTGGGTCGTTAGTGATCCGGCACTTTTATTTAATACAAATGGATAGACAAGTTGCCGTCATAGTTTAAATCTATCAAAATATTTAACTCACAATGAAGAAATAATACAGTAAAATCGTTTCATCGTATTTTTATGTTTATTTTATCACCTATCTAGCAAAACAGGGATCGTTAGGTACTAAAAACGTTAGGTACTAAATTACATTAAATATACTGAGCTACATGAATAACACTTTTGCAATAATTGGGTCATTTTTTACAGAAAAACAATTAAGACAAAACATTTCAAATTTCAGAAAGAAATTACTGACAAAGCATCTTAGATTTGCTTGATATTTTCAAGAAATTATGTCACTGTGTCCACCAACGAGCCTGTAGAAATGTACGCTTTTTTTGTCTATTGGGTTCTGACATATTAAGGCTTTAAATTTTGGATTTAGCCTGCTGAACAGGTGCACTTCAGGACACTCAAATATTTAGTGCGTCATAACCTTTGATCTTTTGATGGCAGAGGCGTGAGATTTTCAAGGAATATCCTTGGTTTAAGGTGTGTTTGAACTTACTCACACTGACATAGACAAGATATTTTTGTACTTATTATTCATACCACAGTACTCTTTTGCCGGTTAGGTGTTGAAATAAGTCTAGAAAAAATATTTTATATCATTAAAATTGCACATTTATATCGGAAATTGTGCCAAATATAAAACTGAAAGATCTGATTTTGCCATTGTGGAGATTTTGTCAATGTTGTTTTTTTTTTCTAATTTTTCTGAAGCTGATATATCCAGATCTTCCACTTTAGTGAAACACAACTAAAATCATACAATGTCAGAAAATTTCATTTAAAAATATAGTTTTAAAGTAACTTTTCACTTTTGTAGCACTCCTTTTGAGGTAAAAACTATGACCACATCCAACTTTAAAAACATTTTGCACTATGAAATTCTTTACTGAAAATTTTAATGTCTTTTTTGTGAAATCTAGTACTTTGAGGTGGATTTACCCATATATTTTACTTATCCCTGAGGTAGCAAAAACCAATGTGCATAAAATAAACAGGCACATAATTACACAAAGCCATGATAGATAGATAGATAGATACATAGATTCCCATTGAGATATTTGGTATGTTTTAGTACATTTGGTATAATTTGGTAATGTTGCCAAAACTAAGCAAACTAGGTAAACTTTTTAAAGTTTTGTAAAGTTCACAAAATATTCGGTATTTGGTACATTCGGTAAATATTGCCCAAAAAAAAAAAAAAAGATAAATAATTTTCCAATGCTAAATTAGGTATATTTGGCAATCTTATTCAAAATTGGTGAAGTTGCCAAAACTAGGCAAATTAGGCAAAATTTGGGAAATTAGGTACATTTAGGGCAATATGGCAAACTTGTTAAAAATTGGGTAAATTAGTTTTAAAGTTTTTAAACAAAAATTGGGAAATGTGGTGAAATTTGGGAAATCTGACAAAAGTTGGTACATATGTTCAATTTGGCAAAAGTTGGTACATATGTTCAATTTGGCAAAATTGGTTACATTTGTTACATTTTGACAAATGTAATAAATTCATCAAAATATATAAATAGAGGAATATTACGGAGGTGGGAACTGAAAAACAAGTGGATGAGGTTAAAGGGGGTGGGGGTGAGGTCATGGGTCGCGAGTGAGCCGAGGTACATATTTAAGGGTTAACCAACCCTGGTGTCGCCTGTCTTGCAGGATCTGCCCCGCAGTTCATGGGCCAAGAGGAGTTCTACGGAGAGCAGTACGGACACACTGCCACCTCCAGCGAGCCCATAAACCAGCAGTATTACCCCGATGGTAATCACACGGACGCTCAACCCTCATACACACTCACACACCAACCAAACACACACTGACCACCTCCTCCAACCCTGGAACATCTCCCCCCGTCTTCCTCCGCCTCAATTCTGTCCGGAGTTGCTTCGAAGCCCCTCTTTTCTTTTCCTCCCCTCTCTCCTGCTTTCCATGTCTTTATTTATTTCTTTATTTATTTAGTCTAAGACTTTGCAAAGGTATTTTCCCTTGTTATGTCTATTATTATCTATTTTTTTAGCCCCCCCGTATGAAGGTGCTGAGGCTTATCTCAGGTTAGCCCTGCCCTTTTTTGGTGTGCCGAAATTTCAGATCTGTCCCTCCTTTTTCCTTATTTTGCGCATCTTTTCTGTGGTGTGTAGTCAGGGGCATCAGTGTGTGTGTGTGTGTGTGTGTGTGTGTGTGTGTGTGTGTGTGTGTGGAGAGAGAACTGTGTGTTCCTGGCCCCTCAGAGTTGGGATCTAAACTGTTCTGCACCCCGGTGGAGGGCGGGCGCACCCCCCAAATCCCCCTCCCCCTATGTGTCCCGTCTGGGTTTGAACTGATCCTGTACCCCCTATAGGTCACGGAGAGTACTCCTATCAACAGTCATCCTACGGAGAGCAGGGTTACGAGAGGTCGTTCGAGGAATCCTCACAGCACTATTATGAAGGCGGTGAGTAACAAAGCACAAAAATAACAATATTCGAACTTCAGTATTCACATTTTTAAAAATGTTTTAGAAAATTACATTGTAGTGACATGAAGCATCAGTATGTAAACATTGGTTCAATGGATGAAAAGGTTTGTAGGCTTACAGCGCAGTTCTTGAACCAGGGCCTTTTCTGATTCTCTTCATTCAGCGCCGTGTTTTACCTCTGAACCACAGAGGGGGCGTAAACGTACTATCTATTAGCAAGCCATTTATGGTTAAGGACAGCTGAAAACGTGTGGAGTGAACCACTCACACTCAAAAACGGGTGGAAAAAATGCACATAACCACGTTCACTGGCTGATTATTATTAATTAAACCACAATAAACAGTGACTCAACTCTTTTTCTAACCTAGCATGTCTTGAAGTCTGTTTATGAGTCTGCTGTGTGTTTAGCTCCATAAAACTTGTTGATTCATGTTTTGCCGTTTTCCGGCTGCCATAGCTGTGACATCACAATACTCGCTCAGAGACTCTCTTGCCGCTATACTTTTAGGTGACTTGCCCCTCCGCTTTCCTCAGACATTTCAGAGGTGACTTGACCACAGCAATTGAACTTTTAAATGATCACTACTTGTCACCTGATCAACTGATTGCGTTGTTGCTGTAAAAGCAGTGTTTAGAGATACTCAAACAATGGTTTCATGGACAAAAAAAGTTTGTGTTTAAAAAAAAAAAAAAAACCCCACACCTTGAATTTGAACTGGAGATCTTTTGATTCAGTGTTTGGTACCTTACAACTGAACCACGGGGAGGGTGTGAACAAGAAATTAATCAATTTTAATATGTACAGTAACCCCCCACTTTCACACGGATCAGCAGTTGCGGTTTCAGTCCATCGCAGATTTTCGAACCTCCCGCCTCTGAGTCCAGCTGACTGTGACGTCCGGCCCTTGTGCACCACGCGGCAGTTACCAAGGCGATCAGACACCTGAACGGAATGAACCGCCACTGCTCAGCGCCACCCCAAATATAAAAAACAACCAGCACAAGGATGAGGGGGCATGGCGGACAAGGTCTGGACGTCACAGTCAGCTGTACTCAGAGGCGGGAGGTTTGAAAAAAGCTAATCCGAGAACGTTATTTATTTCTCCTTGCTGCTGATTGGCTGCTGCCCTGTGACGCTGCAGTCCAGAATTTTCCCCGTGGAGCGTATCGAGTGTTTTTCATTTTGTTCTTCTTAAAGCCCTGTTTTTTTATTACGGTAAATTAAATTAATTTATCACTGTATTTACCTGCTTATACCAAAGAAAACGACAGCGCATACCAAAGAAAACGCGCATGCATTAATTACAATACAGTCTATACAGGGGCAACATCGGTATTCTACATTCTAGCACTGGTGAGTTCAGTGTAAACTGTACAGTACGGATGCGTGTTTACCATTACATTTTCTTTAAGGCTAATGAGTTTTAAATGAAATTGAAGTGTTTTGGGGGCATATTTGTCAGCATATTTAGGGGTTTACACTATAAAAAATTAGGCATTTTTTAACCACATCACAACAATGCGGTTTTTCACTGTACACGGGTGCTCTTGGAATGTAAGCTTATATTATTGTATATATGTGGAAGGGTGGGTGGGTGCTAATATTAGCTGCTAACTGCCTTGTAAAGCATTGTGAAGTCCTGCGCGCAGAGGTCTGTGTCTCGGCCGTGTCTCGGGCTGTGAAGTCGAGGGGGGGGGCCCGCAGTATGAAGTTACTCAAATTAGGTACGCATATGCACTGTTAATACTGAAAACCGCCACACATTTGCATACCACATACACCAATTTGTACTTGCGTACCGCTTATGTCAATCCCTGAATATATATAATGATAATGACTATGTTGTCTCACTGCACTGCAGGAAACCCTCAGTACAGCCAGCAGCAGCCACAGTACCAGCAGGGCTCCGGACAGCAGCAGAGCTTCAGCCAGCAGCAGTACCCATCACAACCCGGATACAGCAACCAACCACAAGGATACGGTACACACACACACACACACACACACACACACACACACACACACACACACATACATGCACATATACACACGCATATACATATGCACACCACACAAACATTTCTACAGTGCTAAAATAAATGTTTATGTAATTAAAATGTGAGTGTGTATGTGTGTGAATACGTGTGTGTGTGTGTATGTGTGTGTATGTGTGTGAATGCATGTTTATATGTGTGTGTGTGTGTGTGTGTGTGTTTAGGTCCTAGTCAGGGAGGTCCCTCTCAGTATCCTCAGTATCAACAGGGTCAGGGTCAGCAGTTTTCCTCATATCGCTCTTCACAATCTGCAGCGGGGGGTCAACCTCAGAGACCCTACAGCTACGAGCAGGTACCATCTTGGCCTGTCTCCAGCTCCTCCTCCAGCTCTGCCTCCAACTCCGCATCCACCTCCATCTCAAACTTCACCTCTGCCTGCATCTCAACCTTCACCTCTGCCTCCATCTCCACCTCCACCTCTGCATCCACCTCCACCTCCACCTCTACATCCACCTCCACCTCTACATCCACCTCCACCTCCAACTTTACATCCACCTCCGTCTCCACCTCCATCTCCACCTCCCCCTCTACATCCACCTCCACCTCTACATCCACCTCTACCTTCATCTCCACCTTAAGCTCTTCATCCACCTCCACCTCCACCTTTACATCCACCTCCACCTCCATCTCCACCTTGCACCACCTCCAGCTCCATCTTTACCTCCATCTTCACCTCCAGTTCCACCTTCTCCTCTATCTCCATCTTCACCTCCACCTCCACCTCCAACTCCGCCTCCATTTCCACCTCCACATCCATCTCTATCTCTACCTCCACCTCCACCTCCTGCTCTTAAATTTTTGAAAAAGATTATCATTTTCAGTTTTGAATTTATTATTCAAAGTTTGTTTAAAATATTTTTTATTTTAAATACATGTGAGGATTTAGACCTGAGAATGAAATCACTAAAATGTTGTTTAGCTAAAAGTCAATTTTTATATAAAATAGTAAAAATTATATAAAATATGAATATGATTTTTATTTTTTTTATTCTGCTTAATATTTTTATAGTATCATCCAGTGCACTTTCCATTCTTTTCCTTCCCTTTTCCAGGGTCAGTATGGGAACTACCAGCAGTAGGGATATGTTGCCGTGGCGACTGGTTGCCGGGACAGCAGGATGGCGGACAGCGGATGTGTTCCTGGTGCTGAAGCTGGAGTCCTGCTGACTGAAGGGAAAACCAGGTCTAAAACAGTTTCCAGATAAAGATCTGAGCACCATCGGAAACCACCGTCTCTTCAGCTCTTCAGTATTTATATCACTAAATCTCACCTACCTCCTCCAGACCTTCACTCCTTCAGTCCCCCACTCCTTCATTTCATCACTCCTCCACTCCTCCTTTACTCCTCTTTCATTCCTCCTTCATGCCTCCACTCTTCCACTCCTCCTTTAGTCCTACACTCCCCCTCTTCTTTACTTCTTAACTCCTCCACTCCTTCACTTCTTCACTCCTCCACTCTCAGAGGACTCCCAGAGACAGAATGAGCCAACCCTGAATAACTTCTTCATAGTGACTGACTGACTTATTTTTTGTTTTACTGGCTAAAAAAGATTGTGTTAATCTGCCCAGTGTCCCACAATGAGAAGTGTATGTGTATATATATATATATATATATATATATATGTAATATACATATAGATATAGATATACACAAATGCACACACACACATGAGGGATGAAACACTATCACTTCTTTTTGTCCAGTACTGATACTGATACCGCACCCTCGGGTATCTGATACTGATAACAATCCAATACTATCTTTTACCCTCTCTTCAACTATTAATCTGTTAATAATATCTGTCTGAATCTGAAATGGCTCCTTACTTCCCCTAGGGGGCACTGTGTAAGTTATAAGACTCAATTTCGATGCCCGTATAGTGCAGCGTATCTATTATGGAGTTTTGCACACGTGGCTGAATCCCCAGCGGCTCTTTGTTAGACCTGTTTTACACTGTTTAGGAGCAGTGGTCTGTGTTTTAAGTGCACTATGTAGAGAACAGGGAGCCGTTTGGGACGCAGCCCTGCTGCTCGTCTGTTTTACTCTTGTCCTCATCTGTGTGTCTCTCTTTACGACGTGTCAGCCAGAGTTTAGTTCAGTGATTATGCTATTATTTAGGCTTTTTCCAGTATCAGATCCAGTATTTTGGATTGAACTGGACCAATACTGATATTGTTTATCAGATCGGCACACCTTTTGTTTATATACATATACACTGTTGTATTTTATTTTGTTTCATTTTATGGACATACTAACGACATTCTTCCTGCTGTTTGTTGCGGAGTGTCGTATAAGAGCCATGGACTGACTGATGATTCCAGTTGTTTTCTTTTGCTGTTTTCACTGTTACTATCACTTCATGTTTAAGTTAGCATTAATAAGGCTAATAGGAGAGTCAAGAGTCAATAAGCTCATGCATAAATAGAGTTTATGCTGCCAGAGAACTAAAAGAATTTCACACCTGATGCAGCTTGTTCTGAGTTTTGCTTCGGTTTCTTCTTTTAAAATTACAGCAAAAGAAACTTTACAGTATTAGATAACAGCTATATATCAGATACTACTATAAACTATATAAATATTTAACTATATATTCGATTCTATATTCTGATTGGTTCTTTTAAAATTGTCTGAGGTGCTCGTACGCACTGCAGTTCGTCTTTTTTCTGTCTATCAGTTGTGCTACACCTGAACATCAAATCATTCATGTATAGCATAAATAGATATATACGTACACACACAACTCTTTTCTAACTGAACCCAGTGGTGCCAAATCAGACACTGTGTGTGAACAGTAGTGTGTGTGTGATCAGATCCTTTATCAGACAGCGTGTGTGAAGAGTAGTGTGTGTGATCAGACACATTATCAGACAGTGTGTGTGTGATGAGTAGAGTATGGGTGGTCACACCCTTTATCAGTGTGAAGATTAGGGTGTAGAGTAGAATGACAGTAGGATTCGAACTCCAAGTTTGTTCAGAACCATCTGATGATCAGATCTGATCCACCTGAGAATCGCCTTTAGTAAAAGGGAGGAGACTCAACCCCACACTGATCTCAGTGTCACACACACATGCTTACAAATACACACACACACACACATTATATATAAAACACGAACTATATATGTATTATTTTGCATAAATATCCCCCTACAGAACAGTCTATATGATACTGCACTGTCACTTAGTTCTGTCTGTCCATCTGTATGTGCATAAACTGTAAAAAACTGTGGAAGCTGAAATATGCTGAAATTGTTAATGACTGCTTTAATTACTGCATTAATTTCTGCATTAATCACTCAAATATGTGCTTTATGTGTGTGTCTGTGTGTGTGTCTTCTCTGAAGCTCTGAAACTCTGAAGCTCTGAATTTGGTCATTTATCCAAATTATGTGCACAACGTTTTATTCCATTATTATTTTGTTGTATTCAGTTTATTTATTTTTTTATTTACAAATAGCAGTATGGATTTATTTTGCACTTTATTTCTATTTTGATTGGAATGCATAAATAAATGAATGGATGGATGGATGAATGAGGGAATGGATGAGTGGGTGAATGAATTGATGGATGAAAAGTGGATGGGTGATGGATTAACATAATGATAAATAAACAGATGGATGGATGATTATATGGATGAATTGTGATTTGTGATTTTTATTGCACATTTTTATGATTTATTTTTTGTTACTTTGTCTCTTTGGGGTTTTTTTTAAAGAGTGAAACTAGCTTAAAATATACTAACTTTATTGCTAAATTTAGGGTGTGTAGAAGATCTCTGAAGATCTACAGCCAAAGCTCGCCTGCACCTTTTAACAACTTGTACATAATTTACATAAATAAATTTATCTGCATAGTAAATTACTTTTATGAATGTAAGCTTTTCTAACAGTCAGGGCATCATTTCAATATCAGTTTTACCTTTTTTGTCCATTTTCAGTTCTGTGTCCCACTTACAGGACATTAAATTACATAAAGAGACTCAAATTTGTTCAGAAAATCAGATTTTAGATGCTTTAGAGCGTCATTGTTTTGGTGTTTGTATGCTGTAAGCTTATATGTGGTACTTTTAATTAAAATCAGTACAATTTGATTGATACTAGGACTACTATTAGTATTGTAGCTTTTGTATTATTATGTATTATTATATCAATTCCAATTTTGCCATTTTTGAAGCAGATTTTGTCCCTTAAATGGGACTAAAAATGAACTGAACCTATATTTATTATTGATTTATTATTAAATATGGTGTTATGAAGAGTGCTATTATACCTCGCTGTTAGACAGCTTGATGACATCACACCTGACAACAGTCACCTCCCAGTTCTCTAATTCAGGTAAATTTGGGTCACTTTTACTGTTTGTTTTTCTTTGTTGTGATTTGTTTCTTTATGACGAGTCAATAATACAAGAATCATCACTGTTCAAACCTGTTAAAACCTGTAAAAGAAATTAAAAGTGGACTGAACTTAAGCAAATGTTCTCTGTTGGCTGTCATTTCTGGTTTCTTTTTATTGTTTTATTGTTAATTGTTAAAAAAATAATAAAACAAGGTGGGTTTGATTGGACTTGAATATGTCTTTAAATTTACATTTAATTAAATTAGCTTGATTTATTATTTAATTTAATTCATTTATTTGGCTAAATTACAATTTTGGCACGTGTTGTGAAACACTCCATATAGTCTCCATATAGAGAGAGAGAGAGAGACATACAAAATGGAAAATATAAGGTTTTTAGGTTTATTATTTAAATTAATTAAGATCTATTTGGGAATATTACAGCTCTGAAAAAGATGTGTTGTAAACACACATTAGAAATAGAAGGCATACGACTGGAATAAACATAGAAAAGAAAAAAATAAAAATACAAGCAAACAAAAAAAACCGACGAACAAAGCGAAAAAAAATCATGAAAAGTATGAGCCTGTGCGGCTGCCGTAGTCTATAGCTGGCGCTGCTTGTCCACGCTGCTGGGTGAAGGTGATTATTTTATTATTTAATTATCTGTTATTAATCAGGAGGAAATGTGGTTTAACGGCTTTAATAAGCAATAAATGTGGGATAATGTATGAAAAGTGGTTAACGTGCTGGTTGTTATTCGGGTAGTTACCATCAGCCGCTCGGTACGTCAGTCTAATGTTCTAACAGTGCGGTTTATAGTACAAAAAATGTAATGTTGCTGTTTTACACGTTATACGTAGGTATCAGTAAATATAAATAAGTTTATATTTGGTGTCACGTTATGTTCCTTCCGTAAAACGATCTGGAGCTACGAAACTTTCCACCTTAAAAAGGGCCGCAGTTACAATACAGTATAGTTATATTTATTACTGTATTTATATTTATATTCTTTTTCTTCTCTCTCACTTTCGTCTCTCTCCCTTCCTCCTCTCTCCTCCATCTCTTCTGCCCCCTCTTTTTCTTTCCTCCGCTCTCACCTTTCTCTCTACAAGTTCTTTGTATCTCTCTCTTCCCCCTCTTTCTCCTTCTCCCCTCTATCCTCCCTCTGTCTTTTTTGTTCTCTCTCTCTCTTTCTCTCTCTCTCTCTCTCTCTCTCTCTCTCATTCTTTCTCAATCTGTAGTAGACTGGTGTGTATTAATTGCAGGTCCTGTGTGATGATGGCAGCTGCAGTGAAAACGCTGACTCGCGGCTGGACTTTGTTCTCCTGGTCAGGTAGAGTGTTTACGGGTGTGAAACAGCTGGACAGGTGTGGAGGAACCAGCAACGTCTTCAGGAGCTTCTCTGTAGGCTGTCAGCTGTGTGGGAAACCAAGGGGCAGTCCAAAGAAGCAAGAACTCTCAGAAAAGAAGCTGGTAGGACTGTTTGTGTTTGAGACTTCTCTTGTAAAAGTTTCTGTTACTGTGCCTTTAAGATTGTGTGTATTTAGCTATCAGTCGTTTTATATTAT
>JBBJLS010110031.1:0-18980 GCA_037577275.1 Bryconaethiops microstoma
CTTTTTCTTTAATAAAACCCTTTATCATTAAGATGTCTACTTGCGCCTGTGCCTCCAACCTACCTGGTTCAAGTCAGTTCATGACAATGAGTCCTTTAGTATTATGAGTCCCAGTACTCCTCATTACTGGGTGGTGTAGTCGGCACCTACACTCAATTGTCAGATTGTACAAATTCCTATTCCTAGTCTAGCTAAAGCCTTATACTCTTATAGCCACCGCACTAAACACACCACACAATAAACACAGACAGGGAGGCTGGAATTAGAGACAGGATGAGGGGCTGTATAGAATGCAGGACAAGTTCAGGGACTCTGGGTGCAACCAGGTGTGCAGGACACTGAACAGAGGGTTGAACACAGGACTGGGTAGCAGATATGACTCAAGACTGGAAATGGAAGTGGAGGAGTTACAACACAAGGTTCAACAAGAGATCAGACACAAGACAAGACAGGAGACTGAACGTAGGGCTGAGCAGGGATCACAATAAGTGTATGAGATGTGATGCCGACCTGGAGTGCAAGGACAGGGACCATGACGGTGACATATACAACAACAACAAGAACCACACGAATGGGACAGAGGGAGAGGGACATATATGTAATAAAAATGTCATTTTGAATCAGTTGGCATTTTTTTTTAGTATTTTATTATCTAAATCTTAGATCTTCTTCAACTTGTACACATGCAGACTTAACATACACAAAGAAAGTCTACAGGGCCAGGAGGGTGCCACTGCCATTCTAAGGTCATGGTTCTCAAAGTAGTATCTGTGTATAGTTGTATAGTTAGGGGTCCCTAATTTAATTGATTACTTTTTAAATGGCATCACATAGGTGGGGACCTGTGCCACAATACACCAAAACAAAGATTTTAATGACCCATTATGCTATAAAATTTGACATGTGCCAATATGCTACACTCCTTATTGGCACTTGAGGTGAGTGTTGTGGCAAAAAATATAGTGTCACAATGACTTTGCTTGACACACGTACCACAGTATTTAGTGTTTTTGAGATTTGGTAAGTTGGTATTGAACAAAAAGCCCCAGCAGTGCCACATGAAAATAATACAGTGACTTTGATTTAACTTTTACAAGTCTGTGCTGCACTGAATCCTATTAAAAAGGACTAGTTAAGCAGTCTTTGTATTGAAACCTGCACTTTGTCATTGTACTGATGATATTCATGATAAAGTATACTGTGACATAGTTAATCACAGTAATAGTATCTCTCAAAATAGTCTAACATTTGAAGGGGGCAGGGGGGATTGAAAGGGGGCAAGGGGGGGATTGAAAAAACGGAGAACCCCTCATCTAGGCTGTAACAGGGATGATGCAGAACTTCTGGGAAAGGCTGTTTGGGATGCAGACTTCAGAAAACACATGAGGACACTGAAACACGGGATGATTTTAGAGGAATAACATACATGATTCAGATTCAGATTAAATTATGGCCCTGAAAAACTTAGATTCAAAGTATAAATGTGTTTTTTCAGCATGTGTTGTGGTTTTTAACTGCCAACGGTTACCCATTTTCATTACACAGGTTAGTAAGTGGAACTGTTTCCCTCATTAGTCCCCTTCTTGAGTTTTGAAATGTTTTCTTTACATGTCTTGACTCTGTGGATTGTATACATGGCAAAATATTCTGAGGACATGATGTTTTGTTCTGTTCTTCTGCGCTTCTATGTTCTGTGACCAACTGTAGCGGGGAGATAGAGAAAAGGAATCCACAAATTGCACACACAATTGTTTCTATAAAGAGAAACAAATGTGTTCAATTTGTTCCTATAAAGAGCTTGTGTGATAGCTGTTCTTCATCAGACTGCAGCAACACAGAGTACTCTGGAGTTTGACCCTTTGATTAAAGTTTAGTAAAATACTTAATTTCCCTTGGGGTATTTATTCCAGATTTCCACCACAGTGCATACCTATAATTTTATCTTATTTTTTTTAGACTGCTGTCTGGTCCTCATTTTTCCAGCATTCCTACAGATCCTACAGATCGTTCAGGTTTCTTTGATAAGGCTTGTGGGTCACAATGTTTAAACAGTGCAACAGATTCATGATTGGTTTGATTTTTTAACTTTGATTTGGGATCGAAGAACATTCATCTTTTTGTTATTCAACCACTAGCAGATGGTGGCCTAGCGGTTAAGGCGTTCGCCCTGTGATCAGGAAGTTGTGCGTTCGATTCTCAAGACTGCTAATGGCACCTCTGAGGTACCCTGAGCAAGGTACCATCCCCACACTCTGCTCCCTGGGCGCTGTGTTCCTGGCTGCCCCCTGCTTCATTTGGTGAATGGGTTAAATGCAGAGGAAGAATTTCGTGCTGTTCACACTGTGTGCTGTGGTGTGTTCACTTTATGACAGAATAACACTGCTTCAGATGGTAGTGTGACTTGAGTCCTGCAAGGGTTAGAGACTTTGTCTGAAAAACTGTCAGAGAATTCAGGCATTGAGGATTCCCTGGGAGCTCGTTTTGGGAAAGGGAGTGCTCTTATTATGTCTCTGGCAGTTTCTATCTGTAGATTGATTGACACTGCCCTATCCAAGACCATGTACCTGGGGGATAGCATTGATGAGTTACCAGCTCATGAAGGGAATCACTATGAGAGACCTAAATTTGTGGATGTTGTCCAACCTGAGTGTTTTGAGATGACGGTGTAAACCAACCTGAGAGCCAATCAGTTGTATGATGTGTTCAATAAAACTCCTATGAAGTGTTGAACATTGATGTTTCATGTTGTATGTGATCAGAAACTTACAAGTATAAACAGGAGGGAAGTGTTAGGAGAATTTGTCATCCTTATTAAGTTTCTGATCACATACAACATATCAATTGATTATAAGCACAGTTGCACACACTCACACAAACTTTATACGACCTTTGAGTCTCACAGTTATGAATGCATGAATCACGAATGAGTGCCTAAAGTTGCAGGAATAATGTGCCCAGAGAAAATGCAGGAATTCAACAACATTAGCTTGTCCAGGAACACAGCTGTGCGGCGAATTAAAGATTTGCCAATCAAATTAAAAACATCAAGTGTCAGATAAAGCTTGTGCTTTTGATTTTTACTTGATTGCATGTGAAAAGAGCACAGATGTCACTTTCACATTACAGAGGAACTTCTTGATCTTCGGAGTCTAAAGGGAACAACGACGGATAAGGACAACGTATAATTTTTTAAGCTGTGTCAGATGCAGTTGACATGATAGGACTTGAATGGGACAAGCTATGTGAAGTTACAACAGGTGGGGCTCCAGCAATGACAGGCAAGTGCAAAAGAACAGCATCTCTGGTGTGCACCAAAGGTGCATGAGAATAGAGGTGAGGCTGTTAAATTGCACTGTATCATCCACCAAGAAGCCATCTGTGCCAAGACAGCCCGGCTTGATGATGTGATGAACACTGTTGTGAAAACTGTCAACATAATTTTAACACAAGTGCTGTACCAGAGAGAATTGTGCACTGTTTAAGCCGTGGCTCCATGCTGCAGTGGTTTTATTCCCTGCGATCAGAAATCGACCAATTTTTGAAAGAGAAGGATCGACCTCTTCATGAGCTAAGTGATCCTCTGTGGTTGGCAGACCTAGCTTTTATAGTTGATGTTACTGAACAACAGAACACACTGAACAAGAGCTTACAACACAAAGACTTTACATGCACATGAGAGCATTCTGTATGAAGCTCCGTCTCTGTAACTCACAGCTACACGGCTTGTTGCACACTTCCCCACGGTGTCCGAAGTCATATGTGCTTTTCCAGAGGCCAAGCTTATGACAGAATTCAGTCAGTGCTTCCAAGATTTTTCTGCCATTGAGAAATAAATCCAGCAGTTCTCGCCTCCCTGGTGGACGCAAAAGCAGCAGAAGAGAGTCTGCAAATAGAACTTATTGAAATGGAGTTTGATGATTCTCTGAGGAATCAACATCAACTTCTCTCTCTACCCGACTTCTACCGTAGATTGGAAAAGGCCTAGTTTTCTCTTGTCACGTTCACGGACTCTGCACTGGCTTCTTAGGCGTGGCCTCATCTAGCCAGCATTAGGGTAATTGGTTTCTGCCGGCTAGAATTAACCCTAATTATTAACCTTTGTTCATTGGTTCTCGATGCTCCCTCCTGTATATTTAAGTTCACCCCATTTTAGTTTTCAGCATGGGAGCATACTGACTTATGTTCGACTCTGCCTTCCTTTGTTCTCTTGCCTTTTTTGACTGGCCCTCGTGCCCCCTTTTGTTTCCTTTGTTTTTCCTAAATTAAACCCCAAAACATGGATGTCTGCATTGGTGCCTCGTACCTTTGTCCCGGACGTAGCTCCCCTGTGACAGTCGCCCACGTGAGGCCACCAGGATGTGAGCAGCGAGATGTTTTCCTTGCTCTAATTCACCTGATTTAGCTCTTTAGCTCGTATCAAACCCTTCATATTATAAATGTGGTGTATTAGAACAACGTAAACCACCCGATTGCATTCAGCCAGCGGAGCATTACTGAGATCAGGCGCTGATGTTGGATGATTAGTTCTGATTCACAAATTACACTTCAGCACATCCCAAAGCTACCAGGATGGAGCCCCATCACTCCATTACTGCAGACAAGGCAGTTCCAGTTTTAATAGTTTTACTGTTTTCACAGTAAATTACAAAACAACTTGCTATGCATGACTTTCAAATTCTAGTTCATGAAATTTTATGAATACACCAGATCTCAAAAATACTAATAAAACAGAGCCAGTAGCCCCAGATGTAATTATCTGTCATTCCGATCATCATTGACCCCTCTGCTTTTATAGACACACTACCGAACCCAACCCGTCAACAAATCAAACCCCTCCTCACATCAAACATGTATTGATTGATAACAGAAGAAACTTTCCAAAAAGTTGATCATTTATTGTTTACTTGTTTAATGTTTAATGACAGCAAGCAGTACAATAATGCATTTCCCATCAGCTATTTTTGTGGTTTACTTCCTTTTTTTTTAACAGTTTGCATGATGCATAGCACTTGCAGCAAGTGAGGATGTTTGCAAAAGAAAAAAAAGATATGACAAGTGTGTCTGATTCACTGTGTTATAGCAAAATACATCTGGAGGCTTCAGGAGAGTTATATTTTGTTACACAATAATGTTGTGTATGTTCTTTGGTCGTCATTTAAACTCGACAACCTGCGATGTACTCGCTCACATCTTTGTTCTTACAGTGGACACGCCAACCCACCCTGAGAAAAAAAACAAACAAAAGGAATTCAGTTGTGTATTTGACCAAATTCCTACTGGTCTATCATTACATCTTTCAATTTGTCTTTATGTGCCAAAACAAGTCCAAATGAATTTTAACATGATAATTGCACAACATATCTTTATTCTTTAGGATTAAAAATTCTATTTTATTACTGTGCCTTTCAGAGTGATTTATGTAGATGAACTCTGATCATACTGGCTGTTCTGTATCATAGTTTATTCAAATTGCAGTCCTGGCTGAAAGGTCCTTATAACTTTAGTGTGAATAAGGGGAGCTAAACTGTTGTAGGTGCTGAAATATATGAATACATAGTTCTTTGCAGGTCAGGTTCGAGATGTGGACTGGGGAGTGAGTGGTATGTTTTGAAGCTTTAACAATGTTTAACTAGCACAACAACCACTTGCATTCATATTACAAAACTTTTTAAAGCTATTTTTTCAGTCTTACCATGCCTTCATGCCCTGCTGACTCACTACGGTCTTGGCACAGTCGATGGCAGTGGAGATGTCATCAGTCATTAACTCTGTGTGAGAAAAAAAGTATATATATATATATATAGATAGATAGATAGATAGATATAGATATATATATATATATATATAGATATATATATATATTTGCACACCTGCTCACATATGTATATACGTACCTATACACACACATATGTATGTAAATGCTCTCTTTGTGCCAAAAAATTGCAATAAATATTGAGGATCTACAACATAATTCGAAAAGCTTATATTGTTACATTGACCACCCCTGGCTGAACAATGATGTGACTAAAAGGCTTTTTTTCTTACCGCTGCAGGAGATTTGGCAGACATTATGGCTGGAGTACTGGCCATCAGAACACCACCAGTGATTGTTGATCTGGAAAATGCCGTAGTCGGTTGAGCCGCGGGAGTTGTGGTTGATGGCCTGAGTCTTGTACCTGGACTCTGCATAGGCCATGCAAACCCCTGCAGTTGTGGAACAGTTGATACAGACACAACAATTCAAATATCAATGAGGAATCAGATTCAGCCTAAAAATTGTTTGTTTGGTTATTTACTTAAAAGGGACAGTGCACATTAATCAGCACACTCAGTTCATGAGTCATGAAATGCACCAGATTTAGCCTTCAGGCTAATTTACATCTGCAGTCCCTGGCAGGTTGATGTTATTTAAAAAAAGAGGAAAAAACAAACAATTCCCATCACAGTTCAGCATTTCAGTGTTTTATCCAGCTGAAATAGCAGTTCACTGGCATTTCAACATCTTAGTAGAACTTGTATTTCACTTGCCTGTGAACCCCATGACTACAAAGTTGCAGGTTCAAACCACCACTTTCTACTATTGGGTCCTTGAGCAAGGCACTTAGCCCTCAGTTGCTCCAAGGGGACTGTCCCTGTAACTAATGACTGTAAGTCACTCTGGATAAAGGCGTTGGCCAAATGCCCCGTTATTTAAGTAATGATCTGAGCGGTCTAATGAAGGTACTCTACTCTCTGTGCTTTTCTAAGCATGGTTCATACCGTTGAATGCAGAAGTCTGAATATCTCCAGTCAAATCACATATTATAATAAGGAGTTAGGTGTATGTTTTTCTGCACATAATGTGTTCATTCATTTGTTGACATTAGCATACTGAAAAGAAATAAGCTATGCATCAGAATGTGGGTTCTCTGTAGAGCTTGTATACCTATATGTACTCAACAACTTTCCTGTTGAAAAAAGTGATGCATTTAATGTACTTGATTCCAATGTGCTCATCGCTTCTACTTCAACACACAATAACAATAATAAACAAAAACAATAACGTCTTTCAAAATACATAATGTGGCTGATATCTGGGTTGGTGTTACATGTTACATTTATTCATGGAAAAATGTTGCAGACTTTTATACTGCCACACTGTTTGCATAGTTCTTTTAAAATGCACGACCCTTTGAGCATACATACATAACCTGCTATTTTCACTTGTTTTATACTGTTATACTGTTTATACTGTTTACACTGGCTATACTGATTGCCCATTTTTTCAATCTTTGCACATTTTATTTTACTTTATTTTATTTTATCTTATCTTATGCTTCTAAATTTGCACTAGTTTTGTATGTTGCTCAATATCTTATGTCTGTTGCACTTTGTGTACACTCTGGAACCTGAGTTTCGCCATTTCGTCTCTCTGTAAACTGTATATGGTTGAGATGACAAACTTTGAAGCAAGTAAATTTAGTGCAGCTTTCAATATTTTCAACAAACCTGGAGAAAGCATGACTGTGACATTAGATAAACAGTAGTGTTTAGAAGAGTTTGCATTCAGAGTGGGATTTAAAGGAGCACTCACAGTTGGCCAGACTGACGCCTTTGTAGCCAGACATCCCCTCTGCTTTCAGTGTCCGTGCCAGCTCACACCTGTCAAACGTTTTGGCGCTGGCCACCGCCACCAGCAGAAGAACGATCCATATCTTCATCGTGCTGCAGGTTCGAAAACTGATCTCAGCAACTGTGTGATGTGTGTGTTCTGCCTTTAACTTCTCAGTGAAATATATAGCAGCCGTTTGAGGAACTGCTGTAGTTTCTGGAATAATTTTTGTGAGCTTTGTGTTACTTCCAACATCCTACTTTCACTGTTGTGTCTTATCATGCTCAACTTCTCCTTTGTCTGTTTTTTGGACAAACAAATGGTTCAATCACAATGAAATTACAAACAAATAAAGCTGAGTAAATATATATGGTCGCTCTTTTTTTCTTTTTTATGTACAGCTTAAACCACAGCACCACTGATTGACAATTTGAGATAAAAAAATATCTGAACTGTTCTGTGTGTGTGTGTGTGTGTGTGTGTGTGTGTGTGTGTGTGTGTGTGCAACAAAGAATGTGAGGATTTAGAAAGGGAAGAAGAAAGTTTCATTTCTTTCACTTTTTCACATGATTCTGACTCATTACATGTACTATCAATAATACAATACTGAACACTTTTTGAGCATTTATTTCATTGTTGCATTGCCTCAGTTTTACAGTTTTAGGCCATAAAGCTATTTACACAATGCAAAGCTAAGCTGCTTTTGTTTTTGTAAATGTTGCCCAGAAAGAGACTAATTAACTGTAATTTGTTCAGAATGTGAGGAGGACAAGCGAGGACAAACATTATGGCCCGGTTTCCCAGGCAGGGATTAAGACTAGTCCCGGACTATATTTCTCTTTCAATGGAAAATTTCAATTCATGATACTGTTTAGTGCAGGACTAGGCTCAATCCCTGTCTGGGAAACCACTAGTATATGTATTTTAATTAGTAGTAGTATTATATGGTACTATAAGGTTACCTGTTTATATAATTGTAACAGAAATGCACTTAAATTAGAGACATACACTCTGGAGCAGCCACACATGAGCCTACAGTCACCATGCCGAGTGCCAAGCACCGGCTGGAGGGGTACAGAGCCCACCATCATTGGGCAGTGGAGCTGTGGAACTGTATTTTCTGGAGTGATGGAGCTCCATTCACTTTGGGATGAGCTTTGTGATGAGTATTTGTGATCCATAACAAATTATCCAACCTAATAATCTCACATTCGAATGCTCTCAAGGTTGAATGTAATGTTCCAACATCTACTGTAAAGCCTTCCTAGGAGGGAGGGAGGGACACACTCCCTATTAGTAGCCTTGATTTCAGAAATACACTGAGTAAGAGGATGTTCAAAAACTTTTGGCCACATAGTGCATTTCAACAGTTCTGCCATTGTTTCTCTGGTTTCCAGAGATTAGACCATTTGGCACTTTACAAAACATGCTTTTACAGGCTTCATGTTTCCTGATGCTCTTATTTTACTTACTTTACGATTTTGTTTTTCATTTTATTCATTTAATGTCCTTTAATTCTTTCATTCTATTATTAAATCTATCTTCCTGGTGCTTTATATATTTTTTGTGATTATTTTAATAATCATATGTTATGGTCTCTAGAATGATACATGAGAGAAATATGGGAGAAGATGGAAGAGACACTTGGAGATCTCCACACTCTAGACCAGTTTAGTACAGTTTGGTGACCCCGGAGTTCCAATTTTGACACATCCCTAGTAATAATGAAACAAATTTTTGGATGACACCTGGCTTTCCCTGTTATGGATATGTTAACAAAGTCATGGTGTCCACTGGTATGGATGTTGCCTTTTTGAATAAATCACAGATGTAGATGAGATGTACTGACTTTACTGAATACCTAGGAGGTAAAGAACACACAAACATAACCACACAAAAACAGTGGGGTACAAGCACACTGCAAATACAGTGTACACAGACCTTCGCACTGGTTTTCATTAAGTAAAAAAGAAATCATCCCATCAGCTAATATGTGAATCAGTACATCTGCAGTGTGTATTATTACCAAAGGTAAATTTAAAAGATTTGTTTTCCATAGCACCCAGTTTGCTTGTGTTGGAATGGGGAAATTCACCATTTCTGACTTCTAAATTCAACAAGAATAGTCCATAAAGTCATAAATTTACTTTCATATCTAACCTCTCTGTCCACTTGCATTGTGCCCAGATGTTTTAAGTCTGCCGTCATTGTGCCCATCCCTAAGAAGGCTTCCGTCAGCAGCCTCAGTGACTATAGACCTGTGGCTCTTACCTCAGCTGTTATGAAATGTTTTGAAAGGCTGGTGTTAAAGCGCCTTAAATCCTCGTCCGCCTCAGTTCAGATCAGCACCAGTTTGCATATAGAGCCAATAGGTCAACAGGAGATGCCATCAACACAACTCTTCACACTGTGTTAACACACCTGGAACAACCTGGCTGTTATGCAAGAATGCTGTTTCTGGATTTTAGTTCTGCATTTAATACCATTGTTTCTTGCAGATTGCTGTCCAATCTCTCCAGTCTGGGTGTCAGCAATCACACCTGCAGGTGGATTTGGAACTTTTTAACTGACCGTTCACAGTCAGTGAGGCTGGGGTCCCATCAGTCCTCAGTCCTGGTCTCCAGCACAGGAGCCCCTCAGGGCTGTGTGCTGAGTCCTCTGCTGTACACTGTATACACCCGTGACTGTACACTGAATTACAACAACAACATCATCATTAAGTTTGCAGATGACACCACTGTGGTGGGACTAGTACATAACAACAACGAGTCTGCCTACAGAGATGAGGTCCAAAGACTGCATGGTGCTCCATAAATATTCTGGCACTTATCCCCTACAAAACAAAAGAGTTTGTAATCGACTTCTGGAGGAAGAGGGAGGAACCGGCCCCTCTTTACATCAAAGGAGACATTGTGGAGAGGGTCAGTGACTTTAAATTCCTGGGAACGTATATTTCTCAGGACCTGACATGGACGGTTAATACCACTGCCCTAGTGAAAAAAGCACAGTAGCGACTGTACTTTTTCAGGTCACTGAGGAAAGTCAACTTATCCCAGGAACTACTGTTGTCTTTCTATAAATGTTCTGTGGAGTGTGTCATCACCCATGACATTTAGGTGTGGTTTAAAAGCTGCACCATGACTGACAAAAAGGCTCTGAAGAGAGTCAAAAAGTCAGCACAGGACATTAAAAGGACACAACTTCTGTCACCGTCTGACATATACAGTGCCAGATGCTTGCGCCAGGCAAAGAAAATAACCCAGGATGGCTCTCACCAGGGGGAAATGTTTGTTTACATTATTGCCTTCTGGGAGGCGCTATATCGCACTGCAAGACTTCAGAACAGTTATTATCCAAGTGCCATAAAAATACGGAATGTAACATGTGAATATAGTAATGCATAACGGGGAATGTAACACACTGCTTATTTAATTGCTTATTTTATTTTTTATTATTATTATTTATTTTATTTTATTTTGTTTATTTCTTTTTACCACAAGGATTAGCATTTGAGTTTCGTTGTACAGCTGTACAATGACAGTAAAGGTATTTGATTTGATTTGGTTTGAGCTGATAAATGGGAAACACATCATGTGAGTTCACTAGTCATAAAAGACAACCAGGGAATACAGTAGCTATTTCTTCAATGAGAATAAAGTGGTTACAAGCATTAGTGCATGGACACTAAATTAACCAGGATGCTTTTTCTGTCACAACTATTGCTTTTTGGAACAGTAATACGGAGCTGAGATAAAGAATTTGCTAAGATAACGTTAGAAAGTGTCAGAACTGGGGACTGTGACTGTGGGTAACTGATAGAGGTCGCCCTTGAGTAAGTATTGTTATAGAGTTTGTTTGGGGCTTTTACTTTGAAATGTCATGGGGTTTGATTATCAGGTTCAGCTGTGTTTAGTTTGGGTTAAATGCTTGTGTTCTGTTATTGGTTATGGGGTTTGAGTTTGAAGTAGGGGTTCGTGTTACAGTTTCCTTTGCTGGTCAACCATCAAGTTTATGTTTCCTTCTTACCCCTTTTGTTTTAGAAGTCATATCTGGCCCACGTGCCTTTGTTTGTTTTGACTTAAATAAAACATTTCAAGCGTGAATGTCTGCCTATGCTCCTGCTTCCATTCGGGAGAAGAGGAGAGACATGACAGAAAGCTCAGTATTAGCATGTAGGCATGTATTTTGCTCACATTTGACAATCAGAAGAAACGTTTTGCTTAGCTAAACGATTTTGAACGAACACCTACTTGACGCAACTTGACCCGAACAGTGATTTGGCTGCTAAATTACATTTGCGTGACGAACACCACACATCCAGTAAAGGTCTTACACAACTTGGCTCCCGCAGCTTCATGTTGAACAGATTTTGGTAACAACAGCTGAGTGTGAGATAATAATGTGTTTAATTATTGACTACCTCTTACACGTTTTGGTGCAAACACTTGAGAATAAGATAAATGGGAGAAGTGGACCTACTTTATTCAAACTGCACAGGGCGGTGCAAGCGTCCTACTTTTACATATGTCACATATGTAAAATATAAGTGTTCATATGTAAAATGAACACGTGTACATATGTCACATATGTAAAATGAACACGTGTACATATGTCACATATGTAAAATGAACACGTGTACATATGTCAAATATGTGAAATGAACACGTGTACATATGTCACATATGTGTTCATGTACTTGCTCTCACCCACAGCTAACTTGTCCCACTACACTAGCCTTCATAAGAAAGGTGTTTAACACCATGAATAAAATTACAATAAAATATCCATTTTTTTGCATTTAAAGAATGTAGAGGCAGATAACCTGACAAGAAATGACTATAAATGGATAATTATGACAGTTTAAATATTTATTTGTAAGTTCTTTAAATATATATTGAATAAATCATCTAAATATTTTCAAGTACTTGCTTTATAGTGTTTCAATTACAATGTACAAGTTATTGCCTTTTTAATAATTATAATAATTTGACAATGGCTGACTTCTTTCTGCTTGGCCTCATTAAGAGATTTTATTTACTCCTGCCACAGTAATGTATTCCAGGCTGTCTACAAGTTCAGGGAGCAGCTGGGAAAAAGAGGAAGGGTTCAAAACTGACAAAGCAGAATTCTAATTAAGTTATAAATGACTTACAGGAACACTGAAGATGGAATCATGTTGGGTCAAGTTATCATAATGCACTGGGCATAAGCGGGCCACAAAAATCCCTGACTAATAGCCAAAGATTAAAAATATTTTATAAACATCACTGACATTTAATGGCCTAGTGACAATAACAGCTGATATAACTCTTGTAAGAGTGTTACCCAAACCGTTTTACTGAACGTGCAGATACAGCTCTCTTATTAACATCATAATCTGACCTTAAAGAACAACCTTTGAATGTAAGTATACTGTATGAACAAAAGTATTGGGATCTCTGACCATTTCACCAACAGGGACTTTAATGACATTGCATTCAAACACATAGACTTTAATATGGAATTAATCCCTACTTTGCAGCTACAGCAGCTTCCACTCTTCTTGGAAGGCTTTCCACAAGATTTTGGAGTTTCTGTGGGAATTTCTGCCCATACATTCAGGCACTGATGTTGGACAAATAAGCCTGGCTCTCAATCTCCGTTCCAATTCGTCCCAAAGGTGTTGGATGGGGTTGAGGTCAGGGCCCTGTGCGGCCAGTTAAGTTCTTCCACACCAAACACATCCAACCATGTCTTTACACACTGCTCCCTTCCTGGCTGTCTTCCTGGCTGCCTACTGCTTCAATTGGTGAATGAGTTAAATGCAGAGAAAGAAATTCACACTGTTCACACTGTGTGCTGTGGTGTGTTCACATATGACAAATGAACACTTTACACATCAGTCCGCTCAACAGCTGAGCAAACTTGGTTTAAAACTGTGACATTGCAAGGCCCAATAGCTGCATGCAGCCACGGTGATGATAATGAAAGCAGAGTTGCTAATTCCACTAAGGTGGAAATAAAGGCACAAGGATGCAAAATCCTCCTTTGGGTTGACCTTATGTTGAGACTTAACTGCCTTTTTATTGGCATTGAAGGACTTTTTCTCTTCAGAGCAAACAAACGTCTGGAGGAACTGGACTCACAGTGGCCTGAGCCTTCGCAGAGCTACAATTAGTTCTTTCTTTTTTCTGTATTCCATCATTCATCATCTCGAGTGTTACTGTCATCCAGCTAGCAGTGTCGGATGTCAGACACTCTTTTCAGTGCTGGGAAACTCCAGAACTGCCCAATTCCAGATGCAATCACTGCCGTTGTGCAACATGTACTTCAGAAGCAGTAGAGAAATATGGTGTTGGTTGTCACACTTTCACTCTCTTATCTCACAAATAATTGATATCAGCTATCACTCCTGTTTGCCCCCTCTTCACTGACATTTTACAGAAGCAGATACAGCCCACATCATAATCTGACCTTAACAGAACAACCTTTGAATGTAAGTATACTGTATGAACAAAAGTATTGGGATCTCCGACCATTACACCAACAGGGACTTTAATGACATTGCATTCAAATACATAGACTTTAATATGGAGTTGGTCCCTACTTTGCAGCTACAGAAGCTTCCACTCTTCTTGGAAGGCTTTCCACAAGATTTTGGAGTTTCTGTGGGAATTTCTGCCCATTTATTCATGCACTGACATTGGACAAATAGGCCTGTCTCTCAATCTCCGTTCCAGTTCATCCCAAAGGTGTTGGATGGGGTTGAGTTCAAGGTTCTGTGAGGCCAGTTAAGTTCTTCCACACCAAACTCATCCAACCATGTGTGGCAGTATGCGTGTAATATCCCAGCAGGGGTTTTAGGTTCGCGGGCTTTTTAATTAGATCATTGTGGACAGACGTTTTCATTTAAAAGTATTAACCGTGATGCATAGACGTGTGCTTTTCCCACAGTCTGCTTTGCCCACAGTCTGCTTTGCCCACAGTCTGCGTGCTGACTTGGGACTCTGCTCAAGGCTGTTGCCCCATGGACTGTTGTTGGAGCACCTTCATGGGACTTCTGCTGTTTCTTTCATAAGGGAGGGTCAGTTGGTGTTTTTGCATGACTTTAGTGCAAGGGGTTGTCATAAAATTCAAGATTCATGGTGCTCGATTGGAATATTGTATTCTGAAAGCACCAAAAGGGGATTGATCAGTATATACCATCGCACCAGTAGGTGATTTGACCAAAGTTAGACATGTGCACCACATGTTGTTAAAGGCAGTAGTCTAAGTGAACTCTCTGGGTAAGGCCCCTGTCAGTAGTCCATCTTATGATGGGTTACTATTTGCAATATGTTCCTCAGGAAGAATCCACTTTAACAGCTGCTCCAGATGCCCCAGTCCCAGGTCCTGTGATGGGTCACCGTGTCGTATTTATAGATCAGCCAGCTGATTCTCAGCCAGGTCAGTCCATGAGAAACCTCAGTATTAGTGAAGTGGGAGTATGAAGGACCACTCGATCAACTGCAGGCCAGCATTCCAATCTCAATCATCTCCCAAGGGGAACTGGCATCAGGGGCTGAGAGCTCTCTTGCATCTGTGTGTAATGCAGTTTAGACCTTGGAGCTAGGCTTGATAGTTTTGGGGTTAGGTAAATTCATTGTCGGGACGACGATGCAAGGAGGAAGGGTAGATTGTGGCAGTATGGGTGTAATATCCCAACAGGGGTTTTAGGTTCATGGGCTTTTTAATTAGATATTTACATTACGGCATTTAGCAGAGGCTTATGTGCTGACTTGGGACTCTGCTCAAGGCTGTTGCCCCATGGACCATTGTTGGAGCACCTTCATGGGACTTCTGCTGTTTCTTTTGTATTAATGTTATTGTGGGTTTAGAGAGAATTGATTTTTATTTTGGGATCCTTTCTTTCTTTTATTTTTCGTAGTTTCTTATAGTGGTATTTGTTTTTAAACCTTTATGTGCTCTGACTGGTGCTTTAGGAGGTATCTTTTTGCCAGTGTGATTATTTGGTTGTTTGTGTGCACTTTGTTTGCTGTGGGTTTGTCTTACCTCCCTTTTGCAGCCAGTCTGGTGCTCCACTGGCATTTCTCAGCTCCAGATGCAAGCTTATTGGTTGCTTTGTGACTGTATGCAGAGTGTGGGGTTGTTTTAACCTTTTTTTTTTTACTTTTTTAAAACTTCTTGTAATGAAAGACTGTTAGTGGATGAAACCACATCTCTTGCTTCTTAATATTACAAACCTGAAGGCCTTGATTGCTCTCTTTTCTTAAAGAACATATTTCTTTGGGTGAAATTCGCAAGGTGGTGTAGTCTATTGGCTATTCAGGGTGATTTTATAACTTAAAAACCAACCTCGATGCCACAATCTGGCATAGTCAGCAGGAATTACTTTTTAAAAGCAGAATTGTGGGTTTCATTTCTTTCTTTATTTGCTTCTTTTTTTAATGTGTGTTCTTTTTTGTGTGTGTGGTTTTTGTAATTTACAGGCAAAGCAGCAGCTGCTCTTGTGACATTTATCTCTGTTTCCCTAATTATTTTTCCTCTTCTTTTGAGCAGAGCTTCCCCATTAGTATTTATGGAAGATGAATTGCAAGAACTGAGGGCTCTCATGGCGCAATTAAAGGTAGATAATGAAAGGATGCGCAAGGAGCAAGCCATGGGTATGTCTGATTCTGGTGCTGTGCGTTCAACCTCTTTAGCACCACCTATGGTTCCTTCCAATGCTAGTGTCCCTGTTACAGAGAGACTACTTTTTGTTCCCAGAGATAGGAAATGTCCTATGTTTAGAGGGAGTTCAGGCATCGGTTTGAGTGAGTGGCCTGAAGAGGTACAAGCTTGTATGAGGGTGCGGCATTTATCTATTTCGGTGCAAGCATTCTTTCTATTTGATCATTTGGAGGGGGAAGCCCATGATGAGAGAAAGTATTGATCTATTACCGAAAGGGGGGGGGTCCTGCTATGATAATTACTGTGTTGCAGGAGTTATATGGTTGTTCAGAGTCTTATGTCACTTTGCAGAAGGGCTTTTTCTCTAGAGAGCAACAAGATGGGCAGACACTACGAGAGTTTTCTCTTGCTTTAATGAGCCTTATGGAGCAAGTGAAGCAGCGTGCATCCAGTGGTCTGCCAAATGCTGGCATTTTATTACAAGATCAGTTTATAGAACATGTATTGGATGGTGCTCTCTGTCGTGAGTTGAAACAATTGGTACGTAGGCAGCCCAATGTTACTTTGTTGGATGTCAGGGGTGAGGCAGTCAGATGGGAACGTGAGGGTTTGCCTAGTGGGACAAAAGGCAGGAGTCATTCTTTTTCTTCAGTATTTGGGTTTCAGTATGGGGTTCAGGGAGATGCTTCAGGCATTACTTCTCAAATAAGTGAGATGAGGGAGCTGTTAAAAGGTCAACAGGAGTAATTACATCAGCTTACTCAAAGTATAGCTTGGTTGCAGAATTCTCACCAGTGGAGTCGTTATGGGTTCTGTAATATGTAGGTATTGTCAGAAGTCTGGTTACTTTGCTAGGGATTATAATGGGGTACATGTTTCTCCCCAATCCCAGCCATCTCTGCGCCCTCCCCCATGTACTGATAGGCAGTCTTTCCCAGCGCAGGTCCCACAAAACCCAGCACCCAGAAAACTGGCTCAGGGGTCGGTTTGGAGGGCCTGGGAGTTACATCTAAGCTCATGTCATCATGTCCATATTTAGATGTGGTGTTGGGTGGGGTCAAAGTTCCCTGTTTGGTAGATCATCAAGAAGGTCTTAAAGTGAAGCTTTCCAAATGTGCATTTTTCCAGCCTGAGGTACGGTATTTGGGCCATGTAATATCTGACAAGGGTGTTTCAACTGATCCAAGTAAAATAGAAGTGGTAGCTAATTGGCCCCCTCCCACTTTTCTGGTGTTTGCCAGTTATCATTACCGTTTTGTAGAGGGTTTTGCTAAATTGGCAGCTCCTGTACATGGGCTGGTGGCCAAATTAGGCAGTACAAAGACTAAGAGGGCAGAGTGGGGTGTTATTGGATCCTGGACAGAAGAGTGCTCTAGGAGTTTTTAAGCATTAAAAACCAAACTTACCACTGTTCCAGTGCTTGCCTATGCTAACTTTTCTTTGCCTTTCATCCTTGAAGTGGATGCAAGTCATTTTTTTTAAGTGTGGGATTTTTTTTACTGTTTTAAAATGTGTTGTAATGAAAGACTGTTAGTAGATGAAACCACATCTCTTGTTTCTTAGTATTACGAGCCTGAAGGCATTGGCTTAAAAAACGAACCGCAATGCCACACATGTCTTTATGGACCTTGCTTTGTGCACAGTCATACTGGAATTCCCCAAACTGTGTCCACAAAGGTGGAAGCATGGTGTTGTCCTAAATATCTTGGCATGCTGAAACATTAAGACTGCCCTTCACTGGAAGTAAGCAACCAGCTGAATTCAATAGTTAAGAGGTTTGTCCCAATACTTTTGTCAAAAAAACTTGAAGACATATGATTCAGCTTACAAGAGCACCCAAAGCAACCCTTTACCCAGTGAGGGACTTTTTTAAATGCTTTATAATGCTTTATTTATGCTTTGTAACACTGATGTAGTGTAACTTTATCTACATATTGTTTTATCTTGGCCCTCGTCCCACCACAGACATTGCATTACCACTTTGCATCAGTTCTTTGCAAAGTACACCAAAGACACATTTAAATTAATCTTAGACTAGGATGAATGGATGCATCAAGTCTTCCAAGAATGGCATTAAAGCCTGCTCTCTCCACCTGGCTATTAAGTTTGACGAGTGACTGTATATGCCTTAGGTTTTCTATTAAATATTGGATTACTTAGATAAAGCTTTATTTATCCCGAGGGAAATTCTGTTGTCATTCTCATGCTCAGTACAACAGAAGAATAAAAGCTAATCAGACAATAGAGAACATTTTTAAAAATAGACAATAAACAATAGTGCAACAAAGTTACAGAACATTACTGTAGCAAAATAACAAGCACTGACATTGCTGTAAGATTTAGAGTACTGTACAGTGCCTTGCAAAAGTATTCCCCCCCCCCTTGGCATTGTAAACAAACAAGAAATAAGACAAAAAAAGAACCTGAGCGTGCATAACTATTCACCCTCTCCCAGAATCAACACTTTGTACAGCCACCTTTTGCAGCGATTACAGCGACAATTCTCTTCGCATACATCTCCACAAGCTTGGCATATCTAGACACTGGTGGGTTTTTTTGCTCATTCTTTATGGCAAGGCTGATCCAGCTCCTTCAAGTTGCATGGATGCCACTTGTGTACAGCAATCTTTGAATCATCCCAGAGATTCTCAACTGGATTGAGTTCTGGACTTTGACTGGGCCATTCCAGGACATTTACCTGTTTCTCTTTAAACCACTGGAGTGTTGCTTTAGCAGTGTG
>JBBJLS010110070.1:0-18974 GCA_037577275.1 Bryconaethiops microstoma
ACTTCTCAAATATCACTGTGTTCATCTGCTATATGATATATTTTACTGAAATTGCTGATCCAAACAACCAATGATTTCTAAAAAAAATCATGAAATTATCAGGGGTGCCCAAACTTTTGCATAGCACTGGAACTTTAATGATAATAATTATATATATATATATATAAATAAATAAATGAATTATTACCATTAAAGTTTCATTTGGTGTAATGGTCAGGAGTCCCAATACTTTTGTCCACATAGTATATGTATATAAAAACAGCTGAGACATAGAGCGCAGCGTGCAGCTACGAGCGCAAAAAACAAAAGTAATAAATAAAAACCGGCGTTCTGATATGAAATATATATCATATCAAGTCTTTTGCACAGTCCTGTATGTCATATGTCTTCCTCTGGTTTTGACTACAACATCACAATCTCTGTGCAGGGCGTATTTTTGCCAACAGTCCAGACTCTGCATGTGTGTTGGGCATGAGGAAGCGGGGTGTGGTGTTCCAGCCCATGGCTGAGCTCAAGGATGTAACTGATTTTGAGTAAGTGCATTTCACTGCCTGTCAAATACAGTAATAAATAATTCACACACACAATCATTGAAGAGTTTCACATCTTAAAGGTGAAATCCACCAAATTTTCTAAATAGTTAAGTTATTCAGACTTTATGTGACATAGTTCATTGTAAAGAAACTTACAGGCTTGGATTTCTCTACAGTGGTGGCAATAGGAACTAGGAGTCACAATGTCTACAGCACAAATAAAGTCGTTTTACTTATTGTCCAAAATGACCAGTACAGCAACACTATTTTCCCTTACAACATACCTCTCTGCCATAAATGAACTTTAAGAAACTATGTTTTTTAGGCCAAAATCTTATCCCAGCATTAACATAAAACAATGCCTCAGGCATCAGCCAGGATATTCTGTGAAGTAGCTTTTAGAAACGTTAAACTCTGCAGACGTCTGGTTCCTATAGCCACCAATGTGAAATATTAAATATTGTTAAATATTATGAAAATGTCAAACATGTACACTGAGGTGTACATGAACTTACGAAGGTTCACACTGAATCATGTGTAGTCAATTAGACAAGCTCACATTTCTCTTGGGATGGTAAAATCTGATAAGAAACCATGAAACATGCTCACAACATTAGCATTAACTACTTAAATAACAAATAAAGGGAGGTGTGACAGTTAAATATTTTGTAGTAGAGAGAAACACAGAGTGTCAGTGTATCAGTGAATGGGTTTCATGTTTACATTTGTCTTAACCTAATAAATAACAGCCCTAATAAAAAACAGCCCATTCATAAGGTGCTTGTTGTAACAAAATTATAAAATCTCTCAACTGTGGAAAATCACAATCAACCCCATTTCAAATTATTGTGATGAGGCGATTATGCAGTGATTTTGATAGACATGATGCTCTATATACACATGTTGGGGTGGGTTTCCATTAAAAGGCATAGAATACCCCCCTATCCAGACAACATCTTATCTCTGTAGCAGATACATCAGTACCATGCAATTTTGAAATTACCATTATCAAGAATATTCTTATAACAATTATACTAAATAGGTCTATTTTGATCCGCCTCACGTCACAGTATAGCTAATTGTTTCAAATCATTAATGAAGACAGGAATTTCGCAAATGAACTTTATTCAACAAATGACATTTTAAGGAGGGATGTGTAGTTTTGAAGTTGAAAGAATTATAATGGAGCAACCTTTAATGAATACATGTTTTTAATGAATGAACAGTGAACCATAAATAGCTTTATCTCTTTCCTGCTCTTCTTCACAGGCACCGTATTCCAAAGACTCAGTGGTGGCTGAAGTTGAGACCTATTCTGAAGATCTTGGCCAAGTACAAGATTAGCCTGGACACCTCAGAGCACACTCATATGGAGCACATCATCAGCAAAAGAGCTCCTGTCGCCCTGTCTGGAAAAATGAAAGAATAAAATGAGGACTGAAAAGAGCAAAGAACTAATGTGGAAAATTGACCACACCTCAAGTCTTTCATGTCAGTAGTCTTTGCTGGCTCTTGTTTTCATTTTATTGTGAAGCCCAGGGGCGTTTCTTGGTATAGGCAAATTAGGTGGTGCTGGCAGGGGATTCTTGGGTACAGATGGGGCATGAACCCCCCTCTCAACCCAACTCTCCCTGGTCAACAAAACTCAAAACTCTTTTAGATGCCCAGAAGTGCCCTGGTGACATTTCTTTGTTGACCTTTTTCTTTGTCATGTTCTGCCCATGCAGGACCTGTGTTATCAGCAATTGCTGCAAAACATGTTAAAATAAACTTATTCCTAAGTCTGAAGTTTCCTCTGTCTCTGCAGAAGTGTAGGGAAAAGAGAAAGTTGTATTAATAACACAAGAAGACACTTAAAGTTAAGAGTTACAGTGACACGTTAGCCCCGTGATAAAATAACTGCCTCAGGTGGTTTATTGTTTTGTAAAAGGCCAGACAACATAAAATATGATCAAATACACAATTGCTCAACAAACACTGTAATTAAATCCACATCCTCCACACTTTGTCATATAATAATGAACATTTTGTAATATATCATGGTTTTGTGCATAACTTTAGCTTTTAGCAATGATAAGTAGTTTTTGCAATCACTGCTAATTTCCGTGCCTCTGTGTGATTTTCAGTGTTATATTAGCACTAAGCTAACTGTGTTGCGCTCAAAAATCTCTCTACTCCATATGTATTGTGCTAGCAGATAAAATCCTGTCTCCTGCACCCAAATATTGCATAAGTCAAACGGTTTGGGAACTATTTAATGCTAGTAAAGCAGATCTAACTATCTATTTAAAGCGTGTAAGACATTCAACTGATGTCCTCTTGACATGTACTCGAATATACACTTTCAACATTGCAGTTTTACACTGAATCATAAAAGCACTTTAATTCAGAGCCCATGATATTAGAACAATTTAACTTATCAATCCTGCTGATCAGTGTAGTTCTCATTATAAAATACATCAATAATATATTGAGTAACATATTTTGCAGTGGCTTCAAACATGGCTCTGCCAATTAGATTTTAAGACCAGAACTCTGAGAATTGATCTTTAAAATATCCACATAACATCCAGAGGGGGCTTGTCATCGTGTATGCTTGGATATTCATCAAGTATACAAATCTATAAAGCACTGAGTCAGACTTTGCTGAGCACTTCTTGTACACTGGAATATATTTTTTTTAAATCGAAAGCCTTGTGTTCGTTTACATGTTTAGTTACAAGCCTAGAACAAATAGAGAATCCGATTATATAAAATAGTTAAAATAGTTCACTTTTGAATTTGTGATATGATTGGCAGGCCAAGGGAGGGTTTCCCATACCCTGATCTATTTGTGGCGGCACAGCACAATATTAGCATTGCCGCCACAATTTTATTTTTTTAATTTTTACTGTTAAAAAAGATAAAATCGTTGTAGAACTAGAATCATTGTAGCACACTGGTTCAAACAGCCCCTCCTTGCTCTCTCACTCTCTCCCTCCCTCTGTCTTTCTCTGTCTCTCTCTGTCACTTTGTCTCTTTCTCTCTCTCTGTATGGCTCTGTCTCTCTCGCTTTCTCCTTCTCTTTCTATGTCTTTCTCTCTCTTTCCCTTTCTCTCTCTCTCTCTTTTACTCTCTGACGCTCTTTACCTCCCACTCGCTACCTCCGTCTCTCTTAGACACTCACATAAACACATTAACAGATGTGCACACCCTGAACCAAAACAGGATCTGCAACGAAAGGAGGGTTTGTTGTGCGTCACCATGGCTGGGCGAGGTCACCTGTGGTTAATATCTTGAAAACATTTGCAACCAATTTCTTTACTTTTTGTACTTCTAAATTTTTTTAATTTTAGCACAGCGCTGTGTCACTGGCAGCTGGATGTCATTATTGTCATTATTACTTATATACAACTGATCTCTATTACGTGCAAAAATGTACTCCTAACCAACTGTTAGTTACTTATCTATAACATTTATACCCAGCATTTGTGTACATAGCATATTGTATTTCATATAGATATTTTTTATTGGATTTATTTTGACTTTATATTTTCTTTTGTTCTCTGTGTCTCTGTGTTTCCTCTGGGATCAGTAAAGTCTCAGAAATATGTTCATATTAATGAAGCTTGAATAGGCTAGTGGGTTCATATCAGCTCTTACAAATGTCTTACAAACTAACACGGCAACTTCACAAGTAAATTAATAATCCAAACATATCACGCACAACAGTAAATGTTGAAAGTAATTAAAAACATTTATAGTATTACTGTCTCACCAGTCATGACAGCTTTGACCTGGCTTGGATTTTGTTTTTGAGATTTCCCCTAAGGGAGCTTGATTTCGCCAGGTCTTGTCCTGTGAGCCCTGACAGCTAGCTAGTTTAGAAGATCTTGCAGATTTGTTTACTTTATTAAACCTAAGATTACACACCTCTTTGTGTCCATGTGACAAATGTCTAACAAGGCTTGCCACATGTTTTGTTTTGAACTGGAGAGCCCTGCATTTCTCTCTCTCAACCCTGAGTTTAACGGCTATACTGATCTGTGTCTGAGAGATCGATGATTGTATGTTTAAACCATGGGCGCCAGAAGCATTTTTACTGTGGGGGCGGGGCGGGGCGGGGCGGGGCGGGGCGGGGGGGGCATGCAGAGCTCTATGTCTCGGCTGTTTTCCAGGAGAGAAAAAGTGTGGGGGGGGGGGGGTGAAACTAATGATTTTGAAAATGAATGATTTTGAAAACTGTTATAATGGTTCCGGCGCCCATGACATACATTATATGGACAAAAGTATTGTGACGCCTGACTATTACACTAACAGGATCTTTAATGACGTTGCATTCAAATACATAGACTTTAATATGGAGTTTGTCCACCCTTTGCAGTTATAACAGCGCACAGAGCTCGGCTGCGCTCTCTACGTCTCGGCCATTGTCCGGGAGAGAAAAAGTGAGCGCAAAAGTAATGATTTTGAAAAGTGAAATAATGGTATAAGGATTTCAGAGCCCATGGTTTAAACAGCAGTGAAGAAAGCAGCAAGAAAAGTTTAAAGGAACTGAAACCTCTCAACTGTTACTTATTATTATTTACTTAATATTTCTTATTTTTATACTATTTTGTCTACTTTTTGTGACAAACTACATATACGTACATGTTATGATAGAAATTATTTTTATAATACATGGGTATATCTTTATCTTTCTTTTTTCTTTCTTTGGTCACTGTTGAAGAACCACAGATCAGTGTTGTGTGAAGAGAGAGCCGGGTGTGCCTGACTCATGCCTATTGTACCATATCATATGGATATAGTGGCACCAGAATTTATGTTGATTGTTCTAAACATTTTGCTGCAGCCGCATTTGTGTAGCTCAATCCCTCTTTCAGGAATTTAAGACTGATCCTTTCCCGGCTGAATTGCTTGGACACTGACCTGGTTTTTTGGACAATGCTGGAGCAGGAGATGTCTATCTCTGTCTTCATTTTTTGTATTATTCTAAGTGGTAAGTGGCTCTGTACGTTAAACTGAAAATCTTACTATGTCCATTCTCATTTTTCCATCATTCAATAATAAATTAAACAATGCTGCTTTGAATGTACATGATTTTAGTGTCTCAGTCACTTGCAAATGTATAGAATATATTAAATCAACACACTTGCTGTCCTTCAGTTTAGTTTTTTATGTGCAGCATTTTTAAACAATTAAATCATAAATGTCATTACTTTGTCAGTGAATTGGTGAATATGTCACATTGTATGAGAATGACTGAACTTCGTCCTCTCTTTTAAATGTCTAAAACACCAACTTTTTTAGGCACTGAAGGCCAGTGCCAGTCCAAAAGCTCCTGCTCAGAGTGTGTACAGCACGTCGGCTGTGCATGGTGCAAGCAGAAGGTTAGCAGTTAATTCAGAATATTTCAGCTTTTAATGCATGTTAATGGAACCAAAATTTATTCCAATTATTTTTGTGAGTCATTTCTATTGGGCCATTCATGAAATGTTCAAATGATAAAGAGCTGCTGTCACCTCCTAATGAAGAGCTGCTGTCACCTCCTAATGACAACAATGTTGTTCAGTGATGTAACAAAGTTTGGATTCACTGCTCAAAAGTTTGGAAACAGCGTTTTTTTAATAAAAAAAATGTTTGATTTGGTTGCAGAGAAATGTATGAAATTTAAATAAATCAGTTGAACATAAGGAAACTGTAAATAAAGTTGAAAATGATGAACACATGATCCTAAAGTGACTGAAAAAGCTGTATAATGTGAAAAAGCTGTATAAAGTGTTAAGCTACAGTCAATAATACAATTAAAATACAAAATTCATTATATAAATGTAGAGATTAAATCTTAAGGCAAATAATAAAACATTTAAACAGATCATTACAGAAAGTTGTTTATCATTTTATTCACTTCTTGTGAATAAGAATTCTTTAAATATCTCATAAAACATTTAAAAATGCAATTTTTGTGTTTCATAAAATCATCAGATTATCCAACTGTAGAATGTGTGTGTGTGTGTGTGTGTGTGTGTGTGTGTGGTTGAAGGGGTTTTTGAGTCTTGGAGAGCCAGACCACAGACGGTGTGACACTGTGGAGGCTCTGAGAAAGAGGAACTGCTCAGTTATTATTGACCCCAAGCCTGTGATCCGGAGAATTAAGGACATCGAGTTAGGCAGCAGTTTGGAAAATGTGGTCCAGCTTCGGCCACAGAAGCTCCATCTCAAGCTCAGAGTGGGTACGTGCCTCACTCTTCCCTCGTCAGGTTCATTATCATGGTCAGACTGTTTGATCTGGTAATGTGTCATTTCTACCAAGTCTTGTCTAGAGAGTGTCTACAGAGAACTAGAGAGTCATACTACTTCTACTTAAAGGACTATACATCATACATTTCTATTGTTTTTGTTCAATTTTGATGTTTGTTCAGTTTTATGTACCAAAATTAAATTTTGGTTTATATATCAATATCCAAACAGCCAAAACAGGCCATTTTTGTTACTGTACCTTTAAGACTGACATATGTAAACTATCTCTGCTATGATTGGATGGCCTGTGTTGTGTCCAAACTGACATACTCTGTATCACTTCATTGTGAATGGGCGTGGCTTACCTTCTGCAGAATTGCAAATACATGTAAATGTGTTATGTTTCCATGACATCACAAAACTCATGCATTCATACACAGTTTCACTTTCAAGTCTTCAAAAAGGTGAAGAGAATTTGTATGGGCTCTTCAACTATACTGATGGAAAACTTTTTGTGAAGGCTTGTTTTATTAAGACTATCAAAGTAGGGGTTGTTCTACTTTCTGAATTCATTTTATGATTTTGAATAAGCGTTGGTCGTCTTTATCAAGAGGCTTATTGATTGTTTATTTAAAGAATGATCCTATATCCCCTGTTTTAAAGGAGTGCCCCAAACATTTGAGGTGGTATTCAGAAGAGCCGAGGGTTACCCTATTGACCTGTACTACCTGATGGATCTTTCATATTCCATGAAAGACGATTTGAAAAATGTGAAGAAACTGGGCCGTGACGTTGTCTCTACTTTGAAGAATGTCACCCGTGCTGTCAGAGTTGGTGTGTATGGTCAAATGTAAAGCCCTTTGGAGTTGAGATATGCTCTGTTCTAGAGAATTGTTCAGAACTGTTCACAGCAATACCGAATGGAACCATTTCTCCACTCTGGATGACTTTATCACTCAATAATTGAATTGTGCAGAAACGTTTAATTATCAGTGGTGTGAAATAATGATGGTGAATTATGTGTATTATAAGTGTTAGTTAAACAAATATCTACCTCTCCTATGTCCAGGTTTTGGGGCTTTTGTTGACAAGTGTAAAATTCCTTATGTCAACACAATACCAGAGAAACTGGCCAATCCCTGTCACAAGGACCACTGTCAGCCAGCATTCAGCTTCAAGCACATTCTAAAGATCATTGACAATATGGAGGAATTTGAGAGAGAGGTCAGCAAGCAGAACATCTCAACAAACGTCGACCTGCCTGAGTCTGGCTTTGACGGTGTAATGCAGGTTGCCGTGTGTGAGGTAACTGTAAAAAGAGCATGTTTAAAAACAACAACAACAACAATAATGATAGTAGTAATAATAATAATAATGATTAGAGAACAACAAGTAAACTTTAAAACAAACAAGTAAAAATTTGACGGGAAAATAAAAGGGAATAGATTTTGGCTGCATTTGCCTGATCTTCAGTTTCCTGCTGTCTTCAGAAAGAGATCGGTTGGGGCAACGTGACCCGTATCTTGGTGTACCTCTCTGACGATCTCTTCCACATGGCAGGAGATGGCAGGCTTGCTGGTATTGTGAGACCAAATGATGGAAAATGCTACTTAAATAACATGGGATTCTACGAAAAGGCTGAACTGCATGTAAGAGGTCCAACATATGTATATAACCGTTTGCATAAATAGAGTTACTGCGTTAATTACTGAACAATTTATTGACACTAAAAACATTGTCTGAAATCGCACTCTGCCCTGCTGTGCTTTAGGACTACCCTTCGATTGCCCATCTTTCCGAGGTCCTTACTAAGAACCATATCAAAATAATATTTGCGATTACTAGGAGGGTTGTGGAGAGCTATCAGGTTATTACTCTTATTTTTTATGTGGACTTTTTGTAACAGCTTCCCACATTCTGTATTATACACATGAATGCTTGAACCTTGCAGGCACTCAGTGAATTAATTCCCCAGTCAGTGGTGGGCGTCCTGGAGGATGACTCCAGAAATGCCCTGCAGCTCATCTCTGATGCCTACAATGTGAGTTGTAAGCTTTTAAAAAATCGCAGGAATAAAATCAAGGTTAAATCAGTGTAAACTGCTTTACAGAAAAATAAAGTGCTTCATTTTGACATCATCCGTTTAGAAAATACTTGAGATCATGATGTTATGACTCACTGGTTTGAAGAAAGATCTTTGAATCTTCACAGGATTTGGTCTCCAAACTGATACTGCAGCACCACAACGCTCCAGCAGGACTGGACATCTCCTATAGCTCAAAGTGTGGCACTGGCATCAACAGTTTTGGCCAGAGACGGGGAGAGTGCAGAAACGTAGGCTTCAATCAGCAGGTACACAATACAAATCACTTCTAGAAGTTTAAATCTGTGACCCGACAGTTAGATTAGTAGTCTTTAGTAAACAATTCATTCTCAAATTAAAAGGGATGCTACTTAAATAAAAAACGTAGTGGCTACATCTGCTGTAAATATAATCCACACACACACACTCACTCGCACACACACACACACACACAAACACACAAACACACATATATATATTTCTGTTATATGTTTCTGTTGTTTTGAACATGCCCCTGTATTTTCATAGCAGTGAAATGCAGACAATACAAACAACATGTCAAGCTTTGTTTCTGATTTTCACAGTTAAAAAAATGACCAAAAAAAACAAGCACGTCTTTTTTTAAGATTATAATAATCAATATAATAATATAATGATCCTTGGCACTTTTAGATCAATTTTTTTGCACTTAGGTGCTGTTGTTAGGTGCTCAGACTGTGATGACTTTATAAATGCTGTTGTAAAAGTAAATCTTAAACTACATTGTTCAAGTTGCTTACAGTGCTCTAAGAGTGTGTTGTTTAACTGCAGATTAATTTCACAGTCACGGTGAGCAGCTCAGTATGTTTCTCCAGCACCAGTCCCTTCACTATCAAACCCCTAGGCCTTAATGAGGAGCTTTCTGTAACCGTGGAGACAATCTGTGATTGCGACTGCGGTGACACAGAGGAGCACTCATCTGACTGCCACGGGAACGGAACATATACATGTGGCGTCTGCAGGCAGGTCCCCGTCGAAACCTTTAACTGTCTTTAAAACCCAGCTCATGACTTTCAGAACAGATATATTTCCTATGTAACTGTATGCAGAAATGCTTGCTAAATGATCTGTTAAAATTGCATCCACTTAGAAATTAAGGTGCGAAAAGGGTTCTAGAAAAAACGCTTTTAAATCCTGAAAGAATATTTAAACGGACAGTTCTTCCTGGGACACTTTGGCATTTTCAGTCTAGTCTTTCTAATCTCTGTGTAGCCACTGGCAGTACTTTTCCGTGGGTGGTGGTTTCTATTGCAAGCGTGTTTGGAGTCATCAGATTTTTTATCAAGTGTAGAGAAAAGCGTCTAAATCATTGTCCATGATAAGCGACTGTATTGTATTTGCCCCACGTGGAGATTAGGTTGAGTGTTTCTTTAAATGAAACCATTGATCTGAACTTTCTGAGCCATAGCTGGTTCTTCTATGGTACATCAAAACCTTTATGCATGTGATTGTGTGTTTTGTGTGCAGCTGTAACGAAGGCTACGTTGGTCAGATGTGCGAGTGCGAGAAGCAGCAGGATGTAGACTCCATATTGTCCATGGATGCTTTATGCGCACCTCTTAACAGCACACAAATGTGCAGTGGCCATGGAACCTGCCTGTGTGGTCACTGCATGTGCCGCGGTCACTACAGAGGCCAGTACTGCCAGTGTGACGACAGCAGCTGCAATTACCACAATAACCTCATCTGTGGTGGTAAGGAAAACATTAGTCCAGATCTTAGGGTGATCTATTAATTCTGTTTGATAGCACTCCATCAGTTACTTTTGGTGTAATGTTTTCCATATTATACCCCTAAAAGTATGCAGACAACCCTTAAAATAAATGAGTGAATTTACCTACTTACAGAAAAATGTGCTACATTTTTCTTGTATTATATTTTTCCCCTTCAAGGTTGTGTTTTATGTACCAGAACAGTGTTTCTTCATTTTTGATGTAGACATTTTCCTAATTCTCTTTGTTCCCTACAATTAAACAGGCTGTTTTCAAGTTTCAAGTTTGATATATATAAATGACTTCGGTTCTGATTGGCTGCTCTGTACTGTGCAACAGTCAAAGAGCAGTTTGGGCTGAAACACACTATATAACATCTCCTTCAGTCTGCTAAATTGCTGTAGTCTGAGTAAGTGGACATATGTAAATGTGTTGCAGTGTTGTTTCATCTTAGTTTCCATACAGATGTAGGAGTGAGCAGTATATTTTGAAACTTGAACATGTTTACAAACTCAGTTATTTCAGAAAAGTGAGGAAAATTAGTTTCGCCATGATATGAGCTCCTTAAGGTGCATGTGTTGCTGACACTTATTCAATGATGCACATACTGCTTATAAAATCTCAATAAAATGGACTGTTAACACAACAGGCACTCTGGAGCTGCTGAACATGTGAATAAAATCATCACATACAATGTCAAACATCAGCTAGGGGGGTATGAAGCCCCCTGGCCTTGGACTATGGAGCAGTGAGGCTGCATTCTCGGAAATGATGGAGCTCCATCCAGTACCTTTGGGATGAACTGGGCTGGTATTTGTGAAACTAAAACTAATCATCCAACAATCGACATCAGTACCTGACTTCACTAATGATCCTATGGCTGAATGCAAACTTCCAACATCTAGTGTAAAGTTGTCCCAGAAGACTAACCTTTATTTACCCTTAAAATACCTTTAATTTTGAAAACATGTTGGCTGAGCAGGTGTATACAAACCTTTGGATGTAAAGTGTATGTAACTATGCCTTGACTGCTTGAATCATATTGATTAGTGGTTGAGCCAACTGGAATGGTCACACAATCGTTTGACTTAGGCCTCCTGTTATCCTCTTCAGGTAACGGGCGATGTAACTGTGGGACTTGTGAGTGTCACCCAAACTATGAAGGAGCTGCCTGTGAATGTCCTGCCATTACTGATGAGTGCCGAACAGGAGACGACAGTTTATGCAGTGACCATGGGGACTGTGAATGTAATCAATGCATATGTCATCATAATTTCCGAGGCAAGCACTGCACTGAGGCTCTGTATCCGTGCCTTGAGTATGGGTAAGCATTCAAAAGCAAAAACACCAAGAGCCTTTTGTTCTGGTCGTCTGTACACAGATTAAAGGAATTGACATTTCTTACAAACACTATTAGTCAATAGTTACCCAAATTGTTTCTGTAAAAATACACAGCCGAAACTTCTCTCTGTCTCCTCAAACCACTTACAGATTTTCTTTATGAAAGGATGTGGCTTAGGGCACTGTGGATTGTTGGACATTGTTGGTCATTTGTTGGTTATTTCTTCCATCCAGGAATTGTGTTCAGTGCAGGTTGTCAAGCGTGTTAGAAAACAAAACCTGTGAACAGGCTTGTTCTTCTATTGAGCTCATTCATACCCCTGAAATACAAACCTTCTCCTGTCATAACGAAAGGGTGCTCTTCAACGTGGAGTCAAACAGTGACACAGTCCGTATCTTCTACATAGAAAAGCACAGTGAGTCACTCCACCAAAGTCTTGCAGAGGAATTTCAGCTCCTTCGTCTTTGAATTCAGTAGCAAAGCAATATGATTTGAACACAGAGCACAAACAACTAATCAACTTCAGTGTTGTGCAACATTTATATCTTTTCAGATCTTTTTCAATCGGTCACGTCTCGGACCTGGTTGATCGTCTCTGGTGGAGCAGCTGGAATTGTCATTTTGGGATCTGCTATAATCTTTACATACCTGCTACTGTTGAACCTCTACTACTACTTTGTGTCAAGAAGGTGATGAATGTTTTGACAAACGTTAGCCAAATCTAGCTGTTTGATACTTTTTTTAAAAAATGGGCAAATACAGTACAGTGCAAGAACACACACACTTCCATGATGGGTACATTTTAACCCTTCTAAATAAAAAGTTACAATTCTACATTTCAACAGCCTTTTTTTCATCTAAACTAAAATATTTAAACACAGGACTTTTTTCACACCTTTCCCAACATGCTTTGTAATTTGTGAATATAATAATACATCCCAAAAAATGGTTTTACTGTGTTTTCAGTGGGGTTAAGCATTAGTATAATATCGATTTCCCTAAAAAGAATGCCAGTGCCTGCCTTGTGATTTATAAGTCAGTCCACTATGTATTTTTTTTCTACAGGACTTAACGTATTTATTCAAGGCTACTTTTACAAATACAAAAGTAAGTGTAAAAGTAACAAAAGTTACTTTTACACTTAACAAAAGTCATTTCTTAGTAAATGTACTTAAATCTAATAAGATATTTTCTGTAAGGCTTATTTCCAATCCTAGTCTCAAAGAAAGTATTCCAAAAATTATTTAACTGGCAGGATAGTGTCTAGAGCCTTTAGAATTTGGATATTACCAGCAGAACACAAAATAACATTTATTTATAATCCAACACAAGCCATACATTCTTACATGAATTACCCATAAATGATGATATAGTGTTTTCTCTAAGATACAAACTGCCAACTGGTTTGAAACTTCTAAACAGATACACTTCCCCTTTTTAATGTTCCCCCCAGGCCCACACCCAGAAAATATGCACGTTCTTGCCCTAGAGCAAAGGAATGCAGGAAGGCCGAGGTCGAGTACAGTTTGGTGATGTTCTAGCTCGAACACGCCCATAAACCTGAAAATGTACAGATCAATTGATCCTTATGTGTTTGAGTGGAGAAATGCACCGGCCCACTGAATATTATGTTCAAAATGTAGAATGTTACTGTTCTGAGATGTGTTATGTATGTGCATACTGTTTCCAGAATGTTTCTGACTCTGCTGTAATGCTATGCTATGATCTACAGCGCCCTCCACAATTACTGGCATCCCTGATAAAGATGTGTAAAAAGCCTAAAAATAAATTCATTTCAAGGAAATGTATTAGTATTTCTTTTTAATCCATAAAGATTTTTTTTAACCAAAATCACTGGTGCCACAATTTAACAATTTCTACAAAATAAATGTAACTGGAAAATTTTTGTAATTTATCCATTACCTTTTAAAATTCTAGGAACTTTCAATTAGTAATCCATGACTTCCTATGTTTCTGGGGTCTAAATATGACATGACACAGAGGCCCTTTTCTCTTAGACACTCTTCAAGTTGAGAAAGACAAGAGAACATGCCATTCAAGTAAGGCAGATGTGTGTTGATCAAGAATTTGTTACAATAAAATAACTACTCACCTAAACTTGCCCATACACACAGTGCTAAGTCGCAATAATTAAAAAGTTATGGCCAAATCAACATAAATATGGTTCACCAAACACAAAATCAACCATAAGAGAGGACCCAGGACTCTGGGCGACTTAGAGAGATTGTGCAAAGAAGAAAGGTCAAAGATCCCTCTCTCTGTATTCTCAAAACTTGTGAAATGTTAAAGGAGAGGATTAAGTGCTGTCCTATTGGAAAAAATGTGTTGTACAAAGTATTAACAGCAGGTATGTCATTCATAAAAAAGTATTAACAGCAACATTAATATTGCTTAATGTGGGATTTTTTTTTTCTCCACTGAATTATTATATTCAAATTAAAGGTTGTTTTTTCTTGTGATGTTAGACTGTTCCCAAAAAAGAAAGAGTTCATTTTAAGGCTGTATACACATCTTTGTTTAGGGGTGCCAATAATTGTGGAGACTGCTGTACATGACTAATACAAAAGGCTTAAAGAGGGATTTCACTCCTTTTTCAGACTTTCTGAATAATTCAACCATTGTCATGTAGATAAAGTCATTCAGAGTGATCTGAACTTGTAAAAGTTACAAAAATATTTATTTTTACAGTGAGAATAATAGGAACCAGGGGTTGTAATTCAAAAATAAGCATTTATGTGTCTTTTTTAGATACTGATAAATGTAAAATGACAATAATTGTCCAAAAGATTTCTTTGGGATCTAGTTTACACTCTCAACCATGAGTGGATAAAATTATGGTTTAGGCAAAAACCTTATCTGAAAACTATTGTAAAACAATGTCTCAATGTATTTTAACCATATGTCATGTAAAATCTTTCTGTGAACGTCTGGTTCCATTCATCACCACTGTGAACAATTCAGACTGAACTGATACATCTTAATTGTGTAGTACATGTGGAAAAGTCTGTAGAATTGCTCTTTTAACCCTCTTTTTATGTTTGGGTATTCATTTGATCCCGTTCAATGTTTAATGTCTCAGAGTAATTTATTTTGCTTCATATTAAGTAAGTGTTCCTAATATAATGGGGACAATCTGGGTAAATACAAAATTGACATGTTTTCAGTGTACATCAGTGTTTTTGGTGTCAATTTGACCTCAGGCTATTTTAGCTGTTTTATAAAACATCAATCATTGACAGATCTGACATGGGGCGAGAAAACATATTTTAAGACAAGAAAGAACTTTATTTATCCTGAGGGAAATTCTTGTGTCTTCAGCACGCTCAGTGCAACAAGAAAGAATAAAACATAATAAGACAATGGAAAAAATAAAAAGATAAATATACAATAAACAATAGTTCAACACAATGACAGGAAAATCCATCCATCTAGTATCTGTCGCTTCTCCGGGTCACAGGGGTAGCAACTTCAGCAGTGATGCCCAGACCTCCCTCTCAGTAGCCACCTCCACCAGCTCTTCTGGGGGGATACCGAGGTGTTCCTAGGCCAGCCAAGAAATATAATCCCTCCAGGGTATCCTAAGTCTTCCCTGGGGCCTCCTCCCAGTGGGGCACACCTGGAAAATCTCCTCCTGGAGGTGTCCTGGGGGCATCCTCACAAGGTGACTCCAGCTCTACTCTGAGTCCCTCCCGAATGTCCCAGCTATCTCTAAGAGAGCGCCCGGGCACCCTGCAGAGAAAACTCATTTCAGCCGCTTGCAGTCGCAATCTCATGCCTTCAGTCACTACCCATATCTCATGTCCTTTGGTGAGGATGGGGACATAGATGGACTAGTAACCCAAGAGCTTTGTTTTTTGGCTCAGCTCTCTTTTCACCACAACAGACTGGTTAAGTGTCTGAAGCACTACAGACGCCGCCCCAATCCGTCTGCATAACTCCCGATCCCCTCTACCCTCACTCATGAACAAGACCCCAAGATACTTGAACTCCTTCACTTGTGGCAGCAAGTTCCCCCTCACCTGAAGTGGGCAATCCACCAGTTCCTGGCTGAGCACCACGCCCTCATACTAGGCAGTGCTAAGTCGCTTCACACTTGGCTGCAAACTGTTCCAATGCTTGCTGAAGATTGCTGAAGCCAGCAGGATCACATCATCCACAAAAAGAAGCGACGTGACCCTGGGGCCACCAAACTGGTCACCTTCTGTCCCTTGGCTGTGTCTAGATATCCTATCGATGAATATTATGAATAGGACCAAAGGGCCCTTAGTAGAAGGCCCCGATCCCTATACTCCTGAAGCAGTTCCACGACCAGGATAAAAATCGCATTGTTCCTCCCGGATCTGAGGTTTGACTATCGACCGGACTCTCCTCTCCAGCATAAACTTGGCATAGACTTTTCCAAGGAGACTGAGAAGTGTGATATTGGGAGCACACTCTCCAGCCCCCTTTTTTGAACAAGGGGATCACCACCTCGGTCTACCAGACCACTGTCCCTGACCTTCATGCAATGCTGAACAGGTGTGTGAGCTAGGACAGCCCAACAACGTCCACAGGCCACCAGAGCCGCGTTCCGCTTGGCTTGCTGGTACCTGTCGGTTGCTTCTGGGGACCCACAAGCTAACCATGTCCAGTAGACCTCCTTCTTCAGCTTGACGGCCACCATCAGGGTGGAGGTTACTGCCACGACTGGTTTATGAAAGTAGCTTACTGTTATAAAAGTGGCTTACTGTTTTACATGAGCACTTACATGTATTTTTTTTAAGCATAATTTAGCATAAAATAGTTTTTATTTGAAGCATAATTTAGGTAGTTGACAAACATTCATAAATTGGGTGTTAATTTTAATTTTAAAGATTTTCTGAAGGTTTACATTCCTAAACCCCAGCAAAGAGGATGTGAGTATATCTGAACAGGACATGAGGGTTAAAGAATGGACGGAGGGAATAATGTGGGAAAGATGTAGGAATGATGTGGGAATGAAGACTGAGCTCAGGCAAGTGCTTTTATTTTTAAATGTTTCTGGTTGGGTTTTTCTTTTTCGGGTCGAATTGTCCCCAGGCATAAATGACGTTAGTATATTTGAACAGGCCATGAGGGTTACGGGATACACGGAGAAAATTATGTGGGAATGAAGGCTCTGCGCTCGGGCGGGCGCTTTTATTTTATAAGGTTTCTGGCTGGGTTTTTTCCTCTGTCTAACCGGATGTTACAGAGCGACTTCAGAGGGCATGAGGAGGTCGCTGGGGGAGCTGGGCCGGTGGCGGAAAGCATTAATGTCGGCCGACTTGGAGTGAAGCTGTGTGTCCGCTGTGTCCGCTCAGCCGCCCCTTCAGGAATGCGCCGCCCGGCCCTGGCGCCCGTGCCGGAGAGGAAGACGCGCTAGAGTCGGAGCCACGCTTTAGATCGCTCTCGTGTTCGCTTGCAGCTCGTTTTGGTTTATTATCTCCAGCACCACCACTACCACCATCACCACCATCGATGCACTGAGCAGTCCTCGTTAGCCCACTAGCAGGAGAGCTAACAACTCGGAATCCACCCTCAGCGCGCACAGCCCACCGGAGAGGTTCAGGCGCCCCGGGCTGCTGTGGGAGACCGGCAGCGGTTGTAGTTGACGATTACATCGCTCTGTTATCTTCCTCTGCTAGCAGGTTGTACATCTAAGCAAGGAGGAAGGGGGTGGCTGACACACGTGGGGGCCCGGCCGGGGGAGAGAGAGACGGAGGCGCCGCAGCAGTGAGAGCCAGGGAGCGGCCGATGAGTTCAGAGCAGGCCGGAGAGCCGCTGCAGGAGGAGGCCGAGCAGCCGGGACCCAAACCCCGCGGGCAGGACGGAACCGGGACCGGGGCTGGGAACGGGACCGGGGCTGGAATCGAGACCGCACCCGCGACCGGCGGAGACATGGTGAGTCAGGGCCTGGAGTCTTTTCAACCCTGAAAAATACGGCAACAACAGAGTTTTGATGAAAAAGAAGGGGTGGGGGTCAAGAGAGGTGCACTTGCTAAATAAGGCCATCGACGTGTGGTGATAATTTGGTCTAGCTCACTCACACACACACACACACACATACACACACACACACACTGTCTCACACACAGACACACACACAGACACACACACCTAAATGGCAAGTTGCTCATGGCGTGTATCCCTCAGAGGGTAGGTAGCGATAGTTGGCCTGTCTGCTAATCGATAAACCATGATATGTACACTCGTAGGAGCCTCGACACCTCCTAAACACACCACAGCTGCAGCAAACTGGCATTATGTTTTACATTTTGCCCAGTTTGTAGCTCCCAGGTTACTTTGGCAAGTTTAATTGTAGGACATGCTAATAAGCTAATGCTAGTGGTCTAACGAGTCCCGGGGCCTGTTTTTTGCTGTGACAGCCGTTATCGTTAGCCAGCTAGCGAAAGTAGGCTGTAGGCGCATCGTTAGTGTGTTAACGTGTAATAAACCGGTCAAAGAGATACATAGTAAGGCTCAAACAGGCGGTTAATCGCTGTGTGTTGACTAGCGACAGGTTTTAGCAGTCAGAGGCCTGTGCTAGCTAAGCTCACTGAGTCAGTCATATGACAGCGAGCCGTGGCGTTTCTACCGAATAAGGTCGAGAAAATCCACACCAAGTCCATCCCCCGACGACGCGTTACCACTACTCTAACATTGTTGCGTGATATGTGTTGGTGTAGGATTCTACAATCGTTATATTTAGTGTAAAAATAGTTGGCCAGCTGGGAACGCTCCCCTGAGTGCTTGCGAGGTTTCATGAGGCCTGGGCTGTATGTTTTTACGAACACGCATCATCTTTTTCAGGCTTGAGAAATACATTTTCTGTGTTGTACCCTGGAGCAACCGTCAGTTTACATCGTACTGGGGCACAGGGGAGTCTTTGGGTTCTAGTGTTTTGGTGCTAAAGCTCGATAAAGTGCGACAGCTGTTTTTGAGCTGAGAGTTGTTATGGAGGAGGAGCTGAATCCTATTGTAGCAGGTGGCTGCTCACAACTGCCCCCCCCCCCACTCCCCCCCAC
>JBBJLS010110080.1:0-18972 GCA_037577275.1 Bryconaethiops microstoma
GTAATTGAGTGGCTCTTTCAGACTGATCTGTTCTGTCCTGTCACAGAGACTGTCCTTATCTCTCTCTCTCTCTCTCTTTCTCTGTCTCTCTCTCTCTCTCTCTTTCTCTCTCTCTCTCTCTCTCTCTCTCGTTCTTGGTCTCTCTCTCTTTCTGTCTCTCTCTCTTTCTCTCTCTCTCTCTCTCTCTTTCTCTGTCTCTCTCTTTCTCTATCTTTCTCTGTCTCTCTTTCTCTGTCTGTCTCTCTTTCTCTGTCTCTGTCTCTCTCTCTCTCTGTCTCTCTCTCTCTGATTCCTGCACACACACACTTTATACACACTGAATCAGCAACTGCAAAATGGCCAGTGTCACACTGCTCATGATGTTCTTTAATAAACTGCTCGTTCCAAAATAATCAGTGGTGTTTTTTAATCATTCTGTAGTGCCCTAAGCCCCAGAGTGTTAGGGCTCAACGCCTGCCAAAATAGTGAGAATTATGTCAGAGGTCTGGGGTGGGCGGAGGGTTTACGCCCTTATCCCGCTGCTAAACTTCTCATTGGTGTTTATGGAAGACATAAGCTTAATATTACACTGTGGGAATTTGCTGGGTTTCTATAAGCGGCTCAACTCACTCATAGAAATGATGTTTTGCTGTCATGGCAAAACATCACTTCTACATTTTTGTCGTTTTTCACTTTTTAACATTATTTGAACACAGCAGAAACTCTTTATACTCTTTATACTCTTTCCACAACAGACCAATAGAAACGGTCCAAAAAGATTATAAGACTGAAGCTGCTGGATCATTCCATAGTCATCAAGAATTCCATGATTTCTAACCATAAGATGCCATTTGTGATGCTTCTTGGAATTTTTCACGAATCCGTTCTGAACATCTGTACTATGCTGATCATTTTCAAAAGCAGTTAATTGTTGAAACCCATAGAAATCTGCTATTATGATGCATCCCTAGATTTTAGTGTTTATGGTTTTGTACTGTTCTGCTTTGCACCCCATCAACTACAGTGAGTATGAAGCTTCCACTGAGACGACGAATGGAGTTAAAAATGGAGGCTAATGTAATGGAAATGGAGGCTAATCTAATCCCTAATTGCAACACTGTCAATTGCCAGACAGTCACTGCATCACAGTTGGGGGTCGGTCCCGAAAAGAAAAAAAGAAAAAGAATAACAAACGACTGGTCTACTGGCTGAACCTACACTATTAGCTAATAGTGCTGAATTGTATTTCCATAACATTAAAGCAGCTTTTGTTCTGAATACTCTGCAGTGTTTCTATTTCCTTTTATAGTTTTTGATAGTTTTACACATGCATACATCCCTTTTTCACAAAGAGGCAAGAGAAATATTACATACCGTAAGCTACTGTTCAGTAACTCCAGTATTCAGTCGAGTTATTTCAAAGTTTTATGTTTTATGTATTTGTCTGATACACTTAATGGGCATGAAAACATTTACATATAGTATTTCCAAAATAAAAGGCCCAGAGGGAGACAGAGAGAGAAAGTGTACATAATATATATTACTAAATTCATATCAAATTCATATAGATTTAGTTTATTACCTTCTCTCTGTCTCTTTATTACCAAGTTTCAGGGGTGTCTAGCAACCAATGACCTGTTTTATCTTTGTTTATTTAATTATATAATATCTTTCACTTACTTAACTTATCTTGCTGTAGAGACAAGGGAGATGTGACATTGTGAGGAACGAGCCTATTTTCAGTCTTTATCTAATGTTATCTTGGTATGACATGATTATCACATCACATACTTCAAGCAAACAGTATGGTTTCGTCATAAAATGCTTTATTTTAAACAGTGATAAATAAGCCTTTAACTCCGAGTGCTGCAGCATTCTGTTGTTGTGTAAAGGGTTAAATGGCTATTCAAATACTAAATAGAGAAATGAACACAAGTGCAAATTCTTTCATGTTTAATAGAATAATAGACAAACTGTATATTCTGAACTGGATGGTTCAGTATAAACTGCACACACAGCTTTGCACCAGCACAAACACAAGAATGAATTTTGGCTCAACAGTAACGTAACGTAAATGTAGACGTAAACATCTCGACTGAGATGAGCGTGCAGTACAATACGCACTGCTTTAGGAACAAAAAACACGACAGTTTCTTGTCGAGAACCGGCTCTTCGTTGACACATAGTGAGTTTCCATCCCGCTACTCTAAATAAGTTATTGTGATTACTTTGGAACAGCTGTTTGCCAGCTTGACGTACTGCGTGAGTAATGTGCTAACATCGCTTTAAACCACATAAAACAATTCATGAGCATGGAGCCCACTTTGGATTTACAGCCCACTTTTGTGTGGATTAATGCTCGGCACTAATGAAAAATAACCGGGAGGTATTCTGTGGGCAGGATAATCCTCCTGTAGTAGTGATATGGCTGCAGAGAGAGGCGGAGGAGACCAGAGCTGCCTGGCCGTCCGTGGAAAATGGGCCGTCCCAGATGGACCATTGACCCCCACTTAACATACGCTCGGCGTCGCCGCACTTGTTTACAGTACAAGGGCAACTAAAACCACTGTCCTTCAGGAATTACATCCTGATGCAAGAGGCAGAGGGGGAGAAATGTTGTCTGTTGAACTAAGGGCAGTTGGTATCTTCATTCAGTCTTTCTTTGCGGTATTAATGCCTGAACAGAGTGCATAAAAACCTCCAGGACTAGATGTCACGTCATGAAACTGTATTTCTAATGCACTCTTTAAAATAGTACAAAGGTTCCTAGAAGGTTCTTGGCTTGAACATGTGGTTGGTGGAAAAATGACAGCTCATGATTTGGAGGTTTTAAAGGTTGTTCACCCTCACAAACATGGGTTTTCAAACTTCCATCCATTGAAATGTTCTCCAGAGACCCTAAATCATGGTTCGAATTACAGGGGGTACTGTAATAAATAGCAGTTTGGAGGAGTTCTTGACATTTTTCTTTTGTTGTTAAAAAAGGCTGTACACCCCAATTATGGAGGGGTAATTCACACTCTGCCCTAAATCTATGGCATCAAGGATTCTCAGCAATTCTCATCCTTTTTGGAACCTCTAATTTTAATAGCATACAGTATGTTATTCTCGGTCCAGGCCATTAGTTTAGCTTAGATTCCTTTATCCCTTTTGTCTGTTTGTCGGTTTTATTGTGACTTCAGTATGGAAGGAGCCAAGGATCAAGAATGCAGTTTGAGGGACTACGCCCTGTAGTTCTCTCTTAAAGGCCAGCAAGGTTAGACCAAAAACGAAGCCACTGCTCATGTGAAAACAAACCAATGAAGAGTCATCATTCACCTATCAGCAAGAAAAATGAACCATGTGTCACCAGGCCACATTCAATATCAGCCAAAATACTGAGAGAATACAGACCAGGGAAACGAGAGCGTGCCTTTATGCGAGAGCAGAGAGTTTTCCAGGGTTCTCAGAGTAACATAACACAGATATGATCTGTAATTTGAAGATAACTGTGTTTGTGCACTTGTGCCGTGTTTCCACATCTGTCCCTCTGGGGATGGACCATATGTCCACATAAAGCGGTGCTTTAATTAAGTCCCGTCAGAAAGACCAGTGAGATATTAAACTACGGAATAAGGCGATTGCAGTTGAATGTATTTTATATAACATTTCACAAAATCTAATATAGGTTGTTAGGACTGTTGCTATTGATTATATTAGTTATTGAGTAATCTAATGATTAGACCTTTCCACACCTTCACACTGGCGTATTTCGCCACAGTATACAGTGTTTTGCACCTTTTGAGAAACCAGGTTGAGGGGTGGAGAAGGTGCGGTAGAATGGATGTTTTAGGGTGGGTTTGTTTTGTCAACAAAGTCATCATGTCTTCGCCATAATCATTTTTTCATTCCATTAATGGGGACGTGGCAGCATTACAAGTCAGTATCCGATTTTTACAACCAGGTTGTCACAAAGTAGATTTACAGAGTCCAGGTTGGAGACCCAAGTGAGCCAAAGGTGACAGAGGCGAGGAAAAACTCCCTCAGCTGGAGGAAGAAACCTCGGGAGGAACCGAGACTCAAAAGGGGAACCCGTCCTCCTCAGGTCAACCCGGAGAGAAAGGAATGACAATCTTTATGGGGATGAATAACAAGAGAGGGCCTTAATGAAGAAGACTATAGACAGACGGGCCCTCTATGGCTAACAGAGTTGGTTTCACTAAGTGTCCAGAGAGGTAAATATTTAAGAGTTCCCCTTGTGGACAATGGCTGCTGAACACAGTTTTATGTAACCTGCAGGATTCACCCCGTTAATCACTCAAATAGCAAAGAAATCACCAAGTCAATGAATCAATCATCTTAATTCTTCTGCATTAATTGAGAAATTGATTCTAGTAATTGAGTAGTTGTGACAGCCATACTATTCATTTGGATGCCAATGTATTTATTGTTGCAGGGGGTTGCCATTTGGCTAATTACATTTTGTGTTCTGCATACACTGTATAAATATTTCCGATTGCTGCATTACCAAAATATTTACTTGGCAAAATTCCTTTCTCTTATGGCTGAATAGCCACAACAATAGCACATTGTCTATAGGTTCTCATTAACGTTTTTTTGTTTACAAGGCAGGTCAGCAGTAGTGGAGCCACCTGAGTCATTTGTGGATTTCCATCAAATGTTCTGTCATGATGCTTGAATTCCTACAACCGAACATTGTCAGCATTTGTAAACGTTCCTAGATCATTGGGAAAGGTCCCAAAATAAGGTCAGGACTGCAAAAGAACCTTCTCCACAGGTTCATATTCGGATATAAGCTGGATATTAATGTTCTATGCTCTCCGAACTCCAAACTGTTTTGAAGAACATCAGGAAAGCTTCCCACACAATCATCAAGAGAACATCAAGGCAATGTCAAATGAACATTGATTAAAACACATCAGAAACATTACTCATGGATGTCTGAAGATACAACAACCTGCCTTAAAAACTTGATGATTGCCCAAAATGCTTTCAAAATAAATTTGAGCTAATTATTTTATTACGTAAGACACTATAGGACATTTAAAAATATAAAAATATTTAGAAATATGTCAAACTTAATTATTAGCCATTTGAAAATGAAAATAAAAAATACAAAAGATTATAAGGTTGTACAGAACACCAGCCTTGATAACTGTATTGCACTGTACTGTGCTATTTTTGATTTAGAAAAAAAAAACATGTATTTAATGGCGTTAACTAGACACCCCTTTTCCATTTGATTCTTTACACACCCGTATTCGGTCAAACCCCGCCTACGTGACCTACGATTGGCTAATGTCTCAACCATACTGGATTTTTATTGGTGGATTGCTTGTCAGTCTGAAATATAAGCCAATCATAGAGCTTGTCTTAAAACGTGTGGGGGAAAAAAAAATAACACTGTCCAAACACCTGAAACGCCAGCAAGGTTGCTATCCGGTTCTTCGGTGTGTTGTGGTTTTTACTTTTTATGATTTTTAAAAGGTCTTTTGTTGTGTGATAACAGAGCACGATTACTACTGAAAGTACCCACAAAATATTGGAAATGTTCCCTCTTTTGCTTCCTTCAAAACCCAACTAAAACGTGTCTTTTCTCTCAGTATCTTTCCTGCTATTGGACTCCGTGTTGTAATTTGGACTGTTTAAGTTTTTTTTTGTTTACTACTTTCTGTCAAATTCTGTTAGTTAATGGATGTACTCTTTTGTAAAGCCATATAAATAAAAAAGCATTAATTATTGTTGTTATTGTGACAGACAGCATGAGCAGAGGAAAATAAGGATAAACCTGTCAAAAAGTGCCGAGACGGTTAAGTTTAGATACTGTTTTGTTTTAGCTCTCATTTCTGCCTGTTAGTGACACAAACTATGGGTTTTTAAGGTTAAAGGAAAACTTCACCGTCTCCCTGTGAGATTCGAGTGAAATAATGCTTTTTAAAATAAAATAAAAAAACAGAAAATACAAATAAGTGCTCGAAATCGAATAAAAAAGGTTTTCTCACCGAGTCCGACAGCCAAAGTGTGAGGAGAAGACAGAACAGGCGAGGCATGTCTCACTTCTTCTGAGTGGCTGGTGGTCCCACATGAACTCAGTAAATGTTAATTCCAGCAATTCCTACGTGTGCGTCAGAAGAACCCGGCATTTTAATGAAAAAGGGGAACCCACAGTGAGTATCCGTGAGGGAAAAAAGCGTAAAACAATAAAATGATAAAATAACCCCCGTCCTAAGCAGTGACCCCCTCAGTGTCGTGCTGAGACGAGCCTGGCTGTCAGCTGAATGAGGACAGTTGATTCAGTGGTAAACTGTTGGAGCTGCTCCTCCTTTCGTTAGTGAGGCTGTGGAGGAGAGCAGAAAGCCGATCTCCCTCCAAAGGCAGGGACTTGCAGAGACTTGCAGGGTTCATTCATGATCATGAGAAAATGATGATAACGGGGTTGAGTGGTGATGATAAAATGATAACCGGATTAAGTCTAGTCACTTGTAGGATTGGTGTAGTGACTTGGCTTGGCTTAACTCACTTATCATTTTATCGATGAATGATAATGATAAAATGATAACCGGACTGAGTGGTGATGATGATAAAATGAAAAACGGGTTGAGTGATGATAAAATGATAATCGGGTTGAGGGATGATGATAAAATGATAAACAGGTTAAGTGGTGATGATAAAATGATAAACGGGTTGAGTGGTGATGATAAAATGATAAACGGCTTGAGTGGTGATGATAAAATGATAACCGGGTTGAGTGGTGATGATAAAATGATAAACAGGTTAAGTGATGATAAAATGATAAACGGGTTGAGTGGTGATGATAAAATGATAAACGGGTTGAGTGGTGATGATAAAATGATGCCCAAGTCAAGTCAAGTATGTATAATTATAATTATGTAGGACTGATTGTCATTTGACTTAACCCAGTTATCATTTTATCAAGTAATGACAATAATAAAGTGTTAACTGAGTTAAGTGGTGATCATAAAACTATAACCAGATTAAGTAATGATAATAAAATGATACCTGGGTGGAGTGGTGATGATGAGAAAATAATAATGGGGTTAAGTAATGTTAAAATGATAACCAGGTTAAGTAATGAAAATGAGAAAATGATAACAGGGTTAATTAATGATTCGGAAAAAATGACTGTGTTAATTAATGATAATGAGAAAATGATAGCCGGGTTAAAACGTACACCCATAGTATTTCAAAATTCTTTATTTGCCATTTACAGTTTTACAAGTACAAGTTTAAGCAATATAGTACAAATTAAAGGCTAGAACTACAAAACTGTAAAAAAAGTATTCAAATAAACATTGTGAATGTAAACAAACATTACAAGTGTAAACAAGATTAAAGTGTGAAAATACAATAGAATAGGTTCTGTACTGTAAGTATTGCTAGTTGCTGTTGATGAGAATAGACATAAATAACAGATGGGGCAGATAGTTCAGTTAGTGTTATAATGAACAATTTGTGATGTCATTTCACAACCCCCTAACACTCTCTTTTAGGGGTGAAGCAATACACATACTTTTGATTCTGAGGGTAGGAATAAGTGTTCGATATCTTATGTGTTTAAGCAATGTGTCCTGTGAAATAGTTTCAAAATAGAAGCCTATTACTTACACGCAGTTGTAACGGTGCAAAAAGAATGAGATGCACCCAGCCTTATTTTGATCTACCGTGAGTGAAATACCAGGTGGCGATCCCTAATCCCTCCCCTCCCACCCGAATCGAAGGGGCAAAATCTGAATTTGTTGGGGAGGGAGTGCTTAAGAATGGACAAAACTAAAAAATAAATTGTTGGGGGTGGATGAGTTAAACATGTTTTAACCCAAGTCACAGTTTTGTAGCTTTTCCCATAGAGCCACATAAATTCTCTCTCAAGTGTCCATCAATAAGTCTCTGACCCCCTAGAGCCTCCTGCATTTAAACTGTCCATTTAATAACAAAGAAGAGAGAGCAAGGTGTGTCATTCAGAGCATGTCTTAGTATCAAACATTATTTATGTCAGAACATTTTTGGTGTTTTCCTACATGACATTTTAGTGAATCTTTGTCAGAAGCTGTAAGCCACAAGATGAATGACTCCTGTCAGTCATTGGCCACCTTTAGGGAGGAGAACAGCAGTAGTAAGCAGGCTCTTGTAACTCAGGTTTCAGGAATAGGCTGTAAAATGTTAAATCGTATTGTTGGATAGGGTGTAATGTCATTGTGGAGCGCATTACAGAAGTGATGTTCTGCAGGGGCGGCTTATCCGTGAGGCTGAGAGAGCGCAGGCCGACGGAATCGTCGTCTGGCCGCGGCAGATGGCGAGAGTGACAGTGAGAGGATGGAGAAAAGGCTGAATGTATTAATACAGAAAGCCGAGTTTATTATGCCCGAACGTCCTGCTTTAAGATATCAGTTCTGGCTCATCCTGGACATATTTCAGCAGTGAACGTCCACACACGGGTCACTAAAAGGTAACTGAGAAAAAAAAAAGTTATTGACCTTTTTCCTGGGTCTATTCTATTCGGTACTGTAGACCGTATTTACCACTGCTCCCCGTTCCTCGAGTGTCAAGCTTCAAAGCATCCTGCTCTCTGGTGTGGCGACGATCGATAAACCGTGGACCTGAAAGTGAGCAGGCAATTTAATTTGCCTGAGTGACCCCTCGGCTTTGCGGCACGGCGCAAGTGTGAAAATTGACATTTCTCATTCGACCCATGGTGTGAAAACCCAATCAAAGGATTCCTTTCTTTCCTTATATTAGTCAGAGGGCCTTTGTGCGTGGCTGCCAGGCTTAATGTGATGCTGTAATTACTGTTCTGAAATCGTCACGTTCTGATGGACTGTTGGATTCAAAACAGGCGGTTGGCTTTGAACGGGAATCTCTAGTCCGACAACACATTCAAAGTGGTACAGTGTCAAAATATTCACTTTCACCGGTTGCCAGGCCTGAGTTCTTTGAGCTTAGGTGAAGACTGTGAAGTGTGCAGTGTGGTTTACAAGGTTATAGGTAGTAAAGGAGCACGAGGAGCGTTCATCACTCACTGACAATTAAGTTGGCCTTCAGGGTTTCAGACCTGACCTGTAGGTTGAGTAACACTTCATTACATGTGGATCCCCTCTCCAGTGAGAGGAAAAGGGCCACAGAAATTGTAAAAACCCTGCTTCTGTCGTGCAAGAACAACGGAAGACCAGGTGTCGTGTCACTGGGCCCACAGGTTTTGCAGATTTATCATGAGATGGATCATGAAAAGGATATGAAAAGGATCATCTACCCTCCAGTTTATTCCCTTCCATCGTAAGCAGTCTTGGCATGTGCCACACTGAAAGAAAACTTAAGGGGCCGAATGAAGGGAAACCAATTTTTTCCCCCCTCACTTCTTTGAAAAACAGGAGTTTAGTACGTAAACAGTGAAGTTAAAGTTTGAAATCAAAATGTACCATTTGCTCCCACTTCGCACGTCCTGTATAAGTAAATTAAGCTGCAAAAACAGACTGTTTGATGTCCATTCGTCTATTTAACTCATAGCGGTTTAGCCCTGCTGAAGTTATAAGGAGTGTTTCAGCTCTAGACTGCTTTCTGACTGAGAAACAGTAAACAGCATCTATTAAAAGGAAATCTTTTATATATATTAATCATAAAGGCACAGTAAATCAGCCTGTTTAGTTTTCAGGGATAAAGAGAGGTTGTAAAATGAATTATGACTGTTTTTGTTACATAAACCCACACAAATGTTGCATGTAGGGTATGTCCCATTAAAATGAAAATAAACCCACTAAAGAGGAAAATCTGGTGATACTAAGGCCGTTTATTTTTGGAAGGTCTAAAATGTTATCGTGTTCTAGACTGCTGACTCGAAAGCTGCGTTTCGAAATCCAGAAGCTGATATAAGGCTTAATTTCTTCTTCGCAACAAATTGAACTGCGGCACATATGCTTTATGGAATTGTTATAGGAGCGTGTTTCCATTTTCGTGTTTTTCATTGGAGGACAGTGTTTTTTGGTACATCACTGGTATACATCAACTCACCATTTGCTTGATGACAGCAGGGTCATGTGCAATGTGATTAAAGACTTTAGGAACTGGATTAAAATGGTGTGACACAACAGTGACCTCATGTGGTGATTTTAGGGACAACACAGCATCATAAATCTTCACTATAGGTTTCATGAGAAGACTGTGGGGCAACTTAATGATCTGTAATTGCATTCAGATTTTTGGAAACATTATGAAAAACGTCACCAGAAATACAGATAATTTGCATTCTTTTTACTTTGATATTTCACCCTTTTTGTGGAGAATAATGTTTGAATAATGTTTGAATATTGTTTGTGTAGAAAGACATACGTGTATTTTTATTACAGCATTAGATAGAGACATTGGCATGGTTTAAAAAGTTAGGGACATTATTTACGGCCATCCAGATCATATACCCTGGACATATATCACATAAAGACACTACTGATCATATTTCGTAGCTCTACAGGTGCAGACGAGTGACATTTTGTTGATCTTTCAGCAATGCACCTGTATGGAACTTTATTTGAGCGAAACATTTCTGTTCATTAAAATGCATGAATATCATTTGTTTGCTGAATTCAATGTATCGAATAAATAAAATGTAACAGATGAAAGTTTGGGCAGCCCTTCAGACAATTAACTTTTGTAAGATGTACAGTTTATTATGACTCGTTAGGCCTTAATCCAAGCGCGTGATAAAGTATGTGTCCCCTCATACTCTTCAGGGTGTTGTGCTTACACTCAGTAGGGATCTGAATAGTAGGGTCGTCAGATGGTAACCTTGACTTTGATCTTATCACAAATGTCTATGTTTAAAATGTGCAACACAACACCAGACCCAAAGCACGGAATACATCAAAATCAACCTTGAACCAGGGGTGTCTTGGGAGATTCATGGATGGGGCTAAGCCTTTACTAGAGGCCTTTTTTGTCAGGGGTGGGGTCGGGAGGATTGTGTTTTTGAGCAGGGTTCCTGTAACCTCGGAGAGTGTGGCTGAATAAAGGAGCACTGATTTACATTAATAAGGCACATTCATTTAGTGTGGGGGGGATAGCCCCCTTAAAACAGGCCTAGGGATGCCCTTGCCTTGAATTACATCAAGAAACAACAGATTAAGATTTCAAATGGCGTTCACTGTCCCCTGACTTATTATTATATTATCATTACATACATACTATTTAATATCTATGAATAGATCTTAAACATTGCATGAGCTCTACAAGTGCTTAGCAAGAAAAAGCAGGCATATCGCTGTAACTGTATATAGAATTTAATGTCCAGCGTACATTTCCAAAAGGTGTTTTTAGAGCACTTTTTTATTTTATACAGTTATAAAGTATACCATATGAATTTAGACTGTATGGACAAAAGTATTGGAACCCACCTGTTTTTCAGGGTTTGGGCCCCTTACTTCCAGTGAAGGACAATATTAATGTTTCAGCACACCAAGACATTCTGGACAGAACCATGCTTCCAACTTTGTGGACCCAGTTTGGTGAAGAACCTTTTCTATTCCAGCATGACTGTGTCTCAGAGCACAAAGCAGCTCCATAAAAATTCCCACAGAAACTCCAAAATCTTGAGGAAAATCTTCCAAGAAGAGTGGAAGCTGTTATAGCTGCAAAGGGGGGACCGACTCCATATTAAAGTTTATGTATATTTGAATGAAATGTCATTAAAATCCTTGTTGGTGTAATGGTCAGGTGTCCCAATACTTTTGTCCATATAGTGTATATATTATGAGATATATATTATTCAGGATTTATTTTAGTTCTATTAATTATTCAATGTTTCAAGAATTATGTAAACAATAAGTTATCAAATAATAAACTGACGTCTATATATTTATGTATTGATCTGATTTTTTTTGTCAAGTTATCTGTTTCCAGATTTGCTTTGAGATCTACTTTTTTGATGCTGCACACCTTTTACATTTTAAAATCTTCTATGGCTCCATTCATCACTCTGGACATGTAAAATTTCTTCATTTTGGGTAACTGTTTTATTCATTTGCCTGCAGCCACGTTGTTTCGAAAGTTTCATATTTTTAAAAAGAGATTACAAATTTTTGAATGGGGTTAAATGAATACAAAGACAAATCCGTCTGTTAAACTGATTTTAAAAACGCACTGAAATCGAACTTAAAAGGAAAAAGTGAGGAAAAGCAGAGTTCAGTATATTTCTCATTGAAAACGAGGAACAATAAAAGAAATTCCTTTCTTTTTCTTCTAATAAGGTGGACCTTGTTTGGTAATGATTAGTCACGGCTGAGAATTATTTGGTGGCTTTGAGGATTCTCATTCTTTACATATCATGACTCACTTCAATAATAGAAAGGACGATCAACGTTTTATTAAATGTTTAATTGTCTGTTTGGACTTTTAAATACTTTGTTGTTATATTAAGGAACCAAAAAATGTAAGCACGCTTTGTGCCAAGAAAATCTGGCGAGCGGAGGCCTTGCAGGAAACTGTGAAAGTTTGGACATACGCTGACCCTTCATTAGGGCTGCAGTGGACTTAAAACAACTGAATACTTTCCACTTCAGAGATGTTACTGCTGCATCAGAACGGTGATCTCCAGCATCTGTGCTCATCCCAAACTCCTCTGTGTGCACGGCTGACTTTTGAAATGGCTCCTTTCCTGTGTTTACTCTCCCCGCATTACCCAAGACCCCTCTCTGTCCTGTTATGACATGCGAATGTAAATAGCAGAACAGAGCATTGTCCTGCTGCAGGCTTGGCAGCATTAGAAATAATGGACTGGAGTGTTTGACAGTGGAAACTCATTCTTGACAGTAGAACAGTTAGGAAGTGAGGGAGAGCGCAGTTACTGAATATGTAAGCCAATGATTGACAGCAGAGGCGGCTGGACACTAGCTCCATTTACTCCATTACTAATGTACTCCCATCATTTTTTTTCCCATGTATTTTTTCCATCGCATTTTCAAACGAATGCTTTTACTCCTAGTAATCTATACCCTTAATAATGGAATTCTTAAAGGGTTCTTTAGAAAAGGAATAGTTATGCTGTACACAAAACCATGAACACTTGAATGCATAAATTGATGGTTCTTTTCTATGATAATGGAAACCTTTGTGTACACTATATGGACAAAAGTATTGGGACATACCTGTGTTTCAGCGTTTGGGCAAAGCCTCTACTTACAGTGAAGGACAATATTAATGCATCAGCATATCAAGACATTTTGGACAGGTCCTTGTGGACACAGTTTAGGGAAGAACCTTTTCTATTCCAGCATGACTGTGTCTCAGTGCACAAAGCAGCTCCATAAAGATGTGGCTGGAGGAGTTCGGTGTGGAGGAAACTGACTGGCCGCACAGAGTCCTGACCTCAACCCCATCCAACACCTCTGAGATGGAGATTGCAAGCCAGGCACAAATTCCCACAGAAACTCCAAAATCTTGTGGAAAGCCTTCCAAGAAGAGTGGAAGCTATTATAACTGCAAAGGGAGACCGACTCGATATTAAACTCCATATTAAAAGTCTATGTATTTGAATGCAATGTCATTAAAGTCCGAGGTGGTGTATTGGTCAGGCGTCCCAATACTTTTGTCCATATAATGTTTGTGGTTCTTTAAAGAACTTTTAAGTAAATGGTTCTGTGTAACATTAAAAATGTTCCACTATTGTTTCAAGTCAAAGATAATTTTTCAGTACTATATTGAACCATTTTTGCTAAACATTTACTTTTCTATCAGTTTCATTGGTCTTCGCGTGTAGTAACTAAGTCCTTTAGTTTAATTCCATTCTGTTCTGTTGGACTGCTTTGCTTTTGCTCATACCTTACTTTTTCTAGCTTTAGTATTTTATTTTATTTTATTATAGTCATAAAAGTCCCAAAACGAGAAGAAGTGCACATAACTAACTTCAGTTCCATCACCGAGGAGCATTAGGTCATTGTTTCACTGGCACAGCAGTAGCCGAATGTAAGATTTGGCTCTACTACCCACTTCTGACTGACAGTGCACTAAAGTGACAGAGTACAGATGTAGCTGAAATCTCTTTTCTCCTTCGTGCCCAGCTGTGTGCTGATGAGCCAAAGCCTTATTAAACATTCCCCAAAGCCTCGCAAAGAGGGAATGAATGTTCAAATAAAGGAACAAAACAAATGCCTTCGTTTATTCATGGGTCTAATAGCATTCATTTCTGCTTTGCTGCAGAGCCTAATGGGCCCAGAGGCTTGACCGGACTTCTATTAAACCTGGAAGCCTGGTGGAGGTATTTCAACATGTATTGGCCTCTTCAGTTTTACTGCAGCCTCCTTCTTAAAACAGTTTACAATTTCTACAATAGCTGTTTTTCCAAAAAAGAAAAAAAGGCCCAAAACACTGTTTGACACAATGATGTCAAGTTGCTACAACAGAGACACCGTTTAAAGAATATATTTTTAATGGCAGTATTAACTTTTGAATTAATTATACTTATGACTGTTTATTAAATCATGTAGTATTCAAGTTCTCAAGACGAAACAAGGTATTTTTACAGTACGTATGTATTAAGAGGTGAGTTACACATTTAATTTAGTTTATGTTTATATAAGGATTGGGTTATAAGAATAATGTGTTCCACCTTAAAGAGCACGTTGCAGTGATACAATTTAAGGTGGAACGAACAATTTGAGAAGGTCATGTCTGAAATCACTTAACCAATGGATGTAATGTAACATGTGCAAAAACAAAACTGTAGATTTTCCTACGATATGGCTTTGGAAAATAACATACACTATATGGACAAAAGTACTGGGACACATGACCATTACACCAGCAGGGACTTTAATGACATTGTGTTCAAATCCATAGACTTTAATATGGAGTTGGTCCCCCTTTGCAGCTATAACAGCTTCCACTCTTCTTAAAAGACTTTCCACAAGATTTTAGAGTTTCTGTGGGAATTTGTGTCCATTCATTCTGTAGCATTTATGAGGTCAGACACTGATGTTAGACGAGAAGCTCTGGATCACAATCTCCATTCCAGTTCATCCCAAAGTTGCTGGATGGGGTTGAGGTCAGGGATCTTTGCGGCCAGTCAAGTTCTTCCACACCGAACTCATCCAGCACGTCTTTATGGAGCTGCTTTGTGCTCTGGGACACAGTCATGCTGGAATAGAAAAGGGTCTTTCCCCCAAACTGTGTCCATAAAGTTTTCCAAAATGTCTTGGTGTGCTGAAGCATTAAGACTGCACTTTACAGGAAGCAAAGAATCTTGATCAAACCCTGAAAAACAGGTGTGTAGTCATGCTTTTGTCCATATAACGTGTGGAAAACTATTCTAACTTCTAATTGCTTTGTTCTAGCGCCACCTTGCGGGTGATTCCGATTCACCAACGAGAACCCAAAAAGCAGTTTAATGAAAATTCCTTCAAAGCGCGTCTGATTATCCCAGAACACACAAGACTTGTGTCCATCCACAATACAAGAAATAGTTTCGTGTCATGTGTCCATTAGAACTTAATGGATAACATAATGGATAAAAATAAACATGAACAAGTTCCCCACTTGATGTACTTTAATACAGCCCAAAGATGGGATATGAATTAAGAGTATATATATGAGTTTCTTTGTGTGTGCGCGTGTGTTAGTTTTTGTTGTACGTGTGGACAGAAACGCAGACAGCAACTCTCGGTGCTGCCGCTAGAGCTCTCCAGCGCCCCGGACCAGCCTGGCTGAGTTCACCGCCTCGAGTGGAAGTGGGGCCGGCGGGCCTGGCGCGGCTCTCCCCTCGCATTTCACCCCTTAGACAACAAATGTGAGCGTCGAGAGCCGGACTACCAGCCGAGGAATTCGATTAGCTATCGGACGGTGGTAAGTAGGAGCGAAAACTGTGCTTTTTTCGACGCGTCTGGAGCTCAGAAACAAACCCTCTCCCTCCACCAAACTGCCTGGTTTTGTCTCGAAGCGAGGGAGGAATATCAACATGGCGCCTGCTTAGCCGTGCTACTGTTAAGAACGAGTCGCTGCTCGTTAACAACCATTTCCCCTTCGTCTTTCTCAACATTTCTAGCCACGGAGACATGTGTTTTTCGACCATTAATGGTCCCAAAACATTATAAAAGTCATACGGGCTCCTTAAATGCGTCTTCGTGGCAGTTTTGAGCACGTTTGCTACACTCGGATTGGGTAGCACAGAAACGAGAGGGAGCTCCAGGCGTGCGTTGTTTACTACCGAGAAACATTTGGCGTTCATCCACATTATTCTAGCTGTAATGTGTGTTTTTTTGTCTGACTACTCTTTCGGCACCATTTGCTTCTACATTCCTGCACTCACTTCTCAGGGCAGGATTGGGTACAGGGGCCGTTTTTACGGCTTCAACAGTTAAGAGTAGTGATCATAGACTTGTACAAAGGATGCTGCACTGAATTGAGGCTGAGTCCCAAACTAAAACACTAAACTATGTGAAATGGACAGTACAAAGATATTAGAAATGCATTCAGTAATGTAGTATAGAAGATAGGATGCAACTCGAGTGATTCCACAGTCTAATAGTAACGTGGATGTTGCGCAATCAGTTTTGGTTCGAGGTGGAAAGAGTTTTGTGCCCTGTCCTTATTGCCATGCATGTCTGACGAAACGTAGGACTGTAAAAAAAACTCTGTATTTCTCTTGAACCCGTCCTAAGTTGGTTTGGGAGCTGTCTGTGAAGTAGATCTCAAGAGTCCTGGCCATGATGTCCAGGCTAATCCTACATCTCTTCACAGCTATGAATGCAGTGATCTTTCACAAGGTCACAGAAGGGGGCAAAGATAATGCCCATCAATCCGAGAGAAGAGCAATCCAGCTGTGCTATTCTGCTCCTGTTAATGGACTGTTGTGATGGTGCAACTCTTGCTGAGTGTGATGGAAATCTGAAGCTGGTGTGAAGAAGAGACCACCATAAGCATGAAGTGACACCTGTATGAGTGTGACTTGGGCCTTTCATTCCTCCACACTGTTTAAACGTGGTCAAAAAAGGAGTAGTTTTGTGTATCAGATTAGTGCAGCAATGCATGGTGTCAGTTTTTGCCCGGGAAGGGGTGTTTTACTGCGTTATTGGGTTCCTCCTCTTTATGAGTGATGGGCAGCATTAACTTTGCTCTCTTCTGTGACCTTGTGAAAGATCACTGCATCTGTAGTAGTGAACAGATGTAGGATTAGATGGCCGTCACAGGCTGGACATCATGCCCAGGACTCTTGAGATCAACTTCACAGACAGGGATTGTCCTGGACTGCCCAGCTCTCTTGGAGAGAAATGTGCAGTGACAATTCAGTCCAGGACTCTGCTCTTTTTTTTTTTAACTGTGAATGATGTAAAATATTCTAAGCTTAGTCGAAGTTAGGAGATCTCTTGTCTTCTCTGTCAATTCTGTAAAGGCCTTCCTGACTGTCACCTCTGTACAGCGAACCTGGTGTTCCTCCAAAGCTAACAAAAACACGTTGGGCATGAACAATGCTGTTGAATGAAATCGCCCCCTTCACAAGAAATTACTTTCTAGTCTTGGGATGACTAACAATTGCCTGTCATTCAAAGTCATACTGAATAATATGGTGGTTGGGGAATTTTTTCTGTTTATTATTAGTATTATTATTTATTTATTTATTTATTTATTATTTATTATTATTATTATTATTATGTAACACTAATAGGACAAAATAGGACATAACAGGATAATCATTTTGGGGTTGTTGTTGATACATTTTGGCAGAAGTAAGTGTGTGTATATGTATACACACAAGAGACCGTGCAAAATAAGAGACCACTGCAAAAATGTTCAGATTCTCAGGTTTTATCTTTTATAGGTACAAGTATTGAACTGAACAGCTTTGCCTTAGTTTTTAAGAACTGCTGACAATATTTCTCCTAATTTCTCAATAAAAATATTGTTTCTTAAAGCATAATTTTAAAGGAATTGACAAAACTTCAAAAGAGAAATGATGCAGAGTTTACAGAAATGGTAATATTTACCTTTGACGAACATCTAGTAGTGTTTTACCATACAACTGGTCTCATTGCGAGAGGAGAGTGCTGGTTTTATACTTTTTCTCATTAAATAAGATGTGATTCAGGTGATCACTAATCAGTACCTCATAAAGCAGAATGAGGTGCTTGTCTAGGAATTTAAAAGATACAGGCATGGAATGGTACACACACACACTAATATATATATATATATATATGTATGTATATAGAGAGAGAGATAGAGAGATACATACATATACATATATATCTCATTATAAACATATTCTAAGCATAAAAATATTTTGAATTAAATTTTTATAATATTACTATACAAAAAAAAAAAGGATAATCTAATGACTATAATTTAATGAATTCTAATTGAGCATATCGTAAATGTCAAAATCTTGTCCATTTATCATTCTTTATGTTTTTACATGCTAAAAACTCATGATGAAAATGTCAAGATGAATGGACCAAGTGGTCCAAGATCACTTGGGATAATATCTGTTTAAATAGTCTTCCATTAAAAGTCAAGAATGTTGTTTTGTTCTATGAGCTTTCTTATTGGGAGCGAATACAATAAGTTACATGTGCAATTTGTCAACATTACTGTATATATAACAATGAAGAGTATAGATTTTTCTGCATTCTTTCATAATTGACATCAGCTCAAGAGTGCATATGGACAGAAGAACATCACACTGTTGTTCACACGTTAAGAATGAGTGTGTGGTGGGAGAGATCTTCCAAGCTGAAAGAAGTTCTATTCCCACACATACGCTATCAGATGCACACGTGGGCACTCCACTCTCCGCTGCAGGAGGTTATGGGGCCCCGTGCTCTAGCAGGGCCCCCGAGGGCCATATATCTGCCCCTGAAGAGAGTAACAACCACAGGCCGATTTACAGTGCGAGAGGGAGCCTGGATCTCATCGTGCGCCAGCACTTACACACACACACACATACATACACATACACACACACACACACACACACACACACACACACACACACACACACACACA